>JNEV01001213.1:0-18885 GCA_000697495.1 Saksenaea oblongispora B3353
GTCTGTGCTTCCTGTGGAAAACCCGGTCATAGCAGGGCATCCAATTCCTCGTGCGAAAACTACAAACCTCGCCGCAAAGTAGCTTGCGAATTAAAACGCACAAGCATAATCAAGTCTTCCCTGCAAAATACATGCAAAAATCCGGATTTTGTGGAATCACTTCGCTCAGCTGTTAAACACATCCGAGATATCACTTACGCTGGGTCATTATTTGCCAATTACTTTATCTTACAATTGTTTGAGCAAAATCAAGAGCTTCCAGCTATTTCTCAGGATCTTTGCTACAACCTATTTGCTATTGTTGCTGGAAAGGGAGACAACGCGAGTGCTAGCATAAAGCTGCATTTCAAGATTTCAAGAACGATGTACCTACCTTTGATTCAGACTTATTTGCTTCTCAAGGATATATGACACTAGTTGCTGACGCTGCGAAACAATATGAAGAATGCATAAGAAACCACGTTGTGGCTAATTTTGAAGCCAAGACGATTCAATACTTGCTTATAAGATTTTCCGACATAGACGATACGGCTTATCTCGGGAAGACCTCGGTTTCTGAACGCAAAGCGCTAGCACAGTATGTTTACACCACTGCAACAGGAGATCCATCCACAAAGCCTACTTGGCCAAGCAAAGTCTCACGCTCGGATGAACGAGAAAAGACTGTTAAGAGTTTACTCAGTTCACTCGCCCTTGGTCCGCAGCCAATTACAGTGTCGGAACTGAGTGCTTATCCCGAGAAATACCTACCTTGGATGCATACCGTGTTGAAGCGAATGGAGAAAAGAGTCTGTATCCAAGAAGAGACGGCGCAGAAGTACGTCTCGAATGCGTTTGTCTATCGAAACGTTAAAGAGGTAATTGTATCCAGTTTTCTGGTTTTATTTGACACAGTACACAGTTAGTTGACACCAAAAAGCTTTCAAAAAAGCTATTGTCAAGCTTGAACCATGCGGTACGTTCAGCAATCAGACAGAAAGGTCTGATTCAGTTGCCGAAGAGGTTCACCCGCAACCTCCCAGAGAAAGAATGGCGGGCCCTGCAAGACTTCGTACAGTCAACCATAACGGCAATTGAGAATGACAACTTCCGCCCTCTTAAATACACAGACCCGCGAGGTTGTCGACGTTTCACCATCTTTCCGGTTTACTCGTTCCAATGTCGACATGTCACAGTCGATTTCCAAGCCTTAGAAAAGTTGCTGACAGTAGCTCATATTCCACATCATGGTCCTGTACCGACGGCAGCAGAATCCAGGGAGATATATTTCGAACTATTTAACATGAGCAAGATAGGATATCGGAAAGTCGAAAGTCTAGAAACTAGCAAGTCAGTATTTTGGTAAGAATACACAGCGCTTTGCAACTGTTCTTCAATGTTTCTGTAGGAATAAGATAAGAACCGATGGAGTAGATGTGGAATTTATCTTTAAGCGCCCTAAACGCGAATCCTCTTCAAATCCCTTGACACCGGCAGATCTACAAGACCTTGCGCAGGACGCCTGCGTTTGGGGGGTTGACCCTGGGGTCACTGACACTTTCGTAGCTGTTGATGGAGATGGGACGGAGCCTCATCGGATACGCAAAACCAGTACTGTCGAGTATTACGATGTATGCGGGTACAACAATGCGACACGGTTACGGAAGAAGTATATGGACGAAAATCCTGAAGTCAAAAAAACTATTGATGAAATACCGACTTTAAAGTCCACGGATATGAATGTCTTTCTGAAGTCACTGCGATATCGTTTCCAGAATCATAAAGCTATCACAAGCTTTTATGATAAAGATGATCGGTGAGGCTATTTGAGTACACTTTTTGTTCCTGATATAGGCTTAGGTTCAACAGGCTCAAGTGGAAGTCGTACATCAATAAGCAAAAGGGTACGGTAGAGATTGCAAAGCGTCTTCTTTACGGTAGCAGGAAATATCACGGAAACAGCAATAACTCGCGCCTTAAGTCAAGTAAAAAATCAAAGGGCAAGGCGAAGTGGAAATGCCTAGACAATCACGATCAGATGGTGGAAAAGAGCCGCCCTATTATCATCGCTTTTGGAAACGGAGCTAGTTTTTCGTCCAAGAAGGGAAAGCTTCCCTCCTCAGCGAGAACAATAAGAAACAAGCTCTATTATCTAGCAAAGCAGAAAAGGGTACAACCAGCCTATCTGGGAATCATATTAAATTAACAGTATAACCATAGGAAACGGTTCGAGTTGTGATGATCGACGAGTACCTAACATCGCAGATCTGTCCAATCTGTCAAAAAAGAAACCTACAGAAAGAAAAGGAGAGGCGGGACAAAAATGGTGGCGCCGGTGCAGAGCTGTACTCTGTACTCAAATGCAGTGGTTGCGCTGTGCGCTGGAACCGTGATATCTTGGGTGCTAAAAATATTCGACGAACATTTTTATATATGGCGCAAAACAGTAACGAAAGACCCCCCGAATTGCGAGGTCCCAAGAAAACTTAATGTAAAAGATCAGTAATACTTTTACGTATAGTAACATTTTGTATACTACAACTTGTTAAATGATATGTCATCATTTATTCTTACTAAATTGTGTCTGTAGTAGATAAGACTACCATTAGCATGATGAAACTCTGATTCTGCAAAGTTGTGCAGACATGGGACATTTCGGAGACCACATCGATAATAGGAAAAGAAAGTAAAACTTCGGCAAACCGTTCAACCGGCTCACGTCGGAAACTTAAAATGATTCGATCGACGTGCCCTGCCAGGAAAAATAATCTTCCTTTTTTTTTTATTTTACTTTTATCTTTGCCATTCCACTGCCATGCCAGAGAATGGGACAATGAGCAAACGACAACGCGTTAGCAAAGCATGGTACAATAACAATATAGCATGGCATAGTGCGTGTACTAACGCTAAAGTACAGTGAGCAGTGCAGACGTAAAAAAGTCAAGTGCGATGGTACGCTGCCGCATTGTTCCAACTGTACTTTGTTAAGTCTTTCATGCTCATACAAGGAATCGACAAAGAAGGTGACCACGTGTTTTAAGCAATGAGGACATACTAAACATCACGATAGCGAGGCCCACCAAAAGGTTACATCGAGGCGATCGAAGGACGATTGCATAGATTGGAGGCTTTACTTGGCAGCATTGTGCAGGAAGACGATCCACGTTCCCAAGCTATCTTGGCCGAGTTGAACGCACCACTCGAGACTGCCTATGGCGAATTGGTACGACCACGTCCAATGCGCCGGACCACTGTCAATGGATTTGAAGGATCGGCGGCCGCAGAGACGTCGTCGGCTCAGACGGCACCTCAGCCGGCCGAGAAGTTGCACCAAATCGGGCCCATAGACTCCGAAGAAACAGCAAACGATAACCTTGGGAACTTGTCAATTGACGAAAGTGGACAACTGCGTTATTATGGAAAATCGTCAGGTTACTACATGCTGCAAAGCAGCAAGAATTTTCAGAACGGCGCTTTCCATTTCAATTCCAGAGGTTATCTTCCACGATCCTCCACCCAGGAAGGTGCAGCTAGTACTATCACCGTGGATCCGTTTGAGATGCCACCAGATGACTTGTCTGGACATTTGTTGGATCTGTACTTCGCGCACTTTTACCCACTTCTTCCGCTTTTACACAAACAGTCGTTTTTGACTGCAATGAAAAGCAAAGATAAACGGCCACCACCACTCTTACTGAACGCCATATACGCTGTCGCATCGCGCATCTCTCCAGATATACGTGTCAGAGCCGATCCAGCCTTACCAGCTACAGCAGGTGACGTCTTTTTTGAAAGAGCACGCATTCTTTTGGATTTTGAGTGGGATGATTTCCGCGTGTCAACCGTACAATCGCTGTTACTGTTAAGTAGTCATCAGAACGGTGCACTGAAAAATATTCGAGGCTGGCTATACAGCGGTTTGGTTGGTTTATTATTATGCAAGGAGGAACGCCACACGCTGACTTCCTCTTCTTCTTTCCTAGGCTTTCCGAATGAGTCAGAATCTTGGATTAAATCGCAATTGCGATGATTGGAACTTATCAGACACAGAAAAGGAAGAAAGAAAACGGGTGTTTTACTGCTGCTTTGTTTTGGATCGACTCACGTGTGCTATGCATGGCCGATCGCCCATGATCGACGAACGCGATTACGATACACCCTATCCAACGGAAAACGATGAAGATGACGAAGAAAGGACACCAAGAATCATGGAAAATTTCCACCAACTGATTAAGATGTGCGAACTCCTTGGCGCTGTGCTACGCGATCTTTACATGGTAAAAGGACGGAAACAGCTCAAGGTTATGTCTTCTCCGGACAGCGTCATTTCTACACTGGATAGAGGGTTGAATCAATGGATGGCAAAGCTCCCTCCCTCCGTACAGTATCGACCACCCAATACGCAAATCAACGAAAAGGCACCCGCACCGTCGCTGGAACTGTGCCAGCTGCATATGCTCTTCTACACGACACTTATTTTACTACATCGTCCGTTCATTCCCGGTCCAAACCAAGCGGCAGCCCCCTCCGTCTTCCCCTCCGCATCGATCTGTACCTTTGCGGCAAACAAAATTTTGGATATCGTGGGATCTCTGATGGAGGAGGGGCGTCTAACTAAGGTGAACAACTACACGCTGTATTTCATGTTCACGGCTGGCATTATTTTTATCAACGATGCAGCGTCCTCGGACAGCATGTTTGCATTCGAGGCAAAGATTAGTATCAACAAAATCATTCGTGCCATGGATACGATCGAAGCGACTTGGATCACCTCTGCCCGACATTGCAATATTCTTGGTGAACTTGCAGGGTTACGAGATATCAATCTGGAATGTGTCGGCGAGGGCTACACACGAGATCAGAAAGAAAAAGAACCAACACCGCAGTCCCTATCGATTGCTGTACCAAACTCCCCAGAAACAGTGTCTGAAACTCCACGCTCCATTCTGGGCGAAGTAGCGCAAAGATATCCACACTACTTCTCACAATACGGTGGCAACATCCAGATCAGAGCAGATCCGGTGTCTGCAGCAGCAGCAGCAACAGGGAACCAGTTCTCAACCGCAGTTTCAGCACCGCCGTTGATCAACCCCTTCTCCGCACCAGATACGAAACTAAACACAAGTCAACCGTTTGACGCCGCAGGGACGGCATTCTGGGGTGTACCATCATCCTTTGATATTGACGAATGGAACTGCTATTTTAGCAATCAAAATTATCAGGCACAGACACTGATACCATCGTCTGTGCCACCAACAACAAGCCTGGCAGGTTACACCGTCAATCGGCCATCCGTACTGGATAACAGCCCACTTCAACCACAACAGCAACAGCAACCACAACAACGACAACAGCCGTCATTATGGTAAACTCTTGTAATTAAAGCAGCTTTTTACTTTCGTTTTTCTTCTTCATTTAAAGTATCCTATTCAAGTAGCTTTTTCTTTTGTTGGGAAACCTTGTACAACAACAAATACATCCATCTTTTTTTTTTGTACAGATCGAGCCGTACACATTGAATGTGGTATAGGATAGTTAAGATCTCACTTTTACAACAACGTTCCATGCTGATACAAGTAGTACTGTATAGAGACTGTATGTAAATTTAGAAGCGAAGGATGAAACAAATGAAGTTTGTACATCACATGGAAAAATACACAAATAGAAACACCTCAACTAAGAAAAAAACACGAAAAAAGGGAACTTGATGCAACTGTCTATTTTTCAATGGGGTGGTGTACGCGGTCCGCAGTTCCGTGATGATTACCATGTCAGTGATGAACAGCTGATCTGTGAAATTTAGTCACTTGGATGAAGCCATTTTTTCTTTATCTATAGAGGGAGAATATACTTTTCGTGCTAAGATACAGGTCTCTGCTTCATTTGATGCTGGGTTTTGCTGCACTTTTGATTTCAATAGAATACTTCTGCTTCGTACATATCTATATGCTTCCCTACCAAGTGATATTTTCATATGGTATATCAATAGAGTACATGATAGCGACATGTTACACCGAGTTTTTTGTGCCTCATGCCTTTCAAAGGTGTGGCTATGGCGTCTTGGCTTATAAACAGAAAAAGTGGGAAGCCTCTGCAAAACAAGCGAATGCGAGTTTTGTGTACAGCCGTTGTTTGAAGTTCCAGGCTTCCGACTCAATAAATGTGTGTATGTGTGCCATAACGATTGACTTTCCTCATGCCTCTTGTTTCGGTATCCAAAATGATGATCATCTATGCTATGGTACTTCAGATCGGTTGTTGTCCACCACTTCCAAATATAAAGGAGGTGTTTCGGGATCTCAATTTGTGACGTTAGACGTCTTGTTAATTCCTTGATCAAGAGACTTTTCAAGACATCTGCTGTAGGTGTCAAAAACAATGCATTCCCTTCCTCTTATCGGTGATAAAATATAGTCCGAAACGGAATAATAGCAATCATCGTAGGAAATGAATTTCACGTCGTATTTTCCAGAGCCATTTAATTCGATGTCATTTGCGGGTTACGGAGCCAAAGATGATAATAAAAGGGTTGCACGGAAAATAATGGTTTGTCTATACGCACTTTGTGATATACTGTTTATTGAATCAATTTTTACGCTGCATGTCGCAACTGCCCGAACGGTCCTCGCCTCAGTAGAGGACATGCTATCCACTGCCTGGATGCCCACAGACGCCTGAAGGTCCCACCGGTAGTACTCGACCCCATTTCCTATGTTCTCAACCAGCTACCCACGCGTCCTCCTCATGACCCTCGTCAACGCCAGGACTGGCAAACGACATGGCCCGTGCTGTGTAGGATCCTCTACACCATCGACTATTCAGTCACGACCCACACGACTTCTGTGACGAGGACTCTGCCCCTCCTTTACTCCACCATGACTGCCTCCACTGGCTTACAAGCGCAGCGCCCATAGCCATTACAACAAACAAATATTTTCACGCTAGTCTAAACAAATTCTATGTCCATGAAATGCCAAACTTGCGCTAAGGAGGAAATTAATATGCGCCATCAGTTAAACCGTAAAACTTACTTGAATTTGGTCCCTCAGAGGACACAAAATTTGTTCAGAGTAGCATAAAAATTCATTCATGGTTAATACCTCTTGTACTTGAATGTCGTCTTACTTACCCCGAAGGACATTCCCACGCGTTCGTGGGGGCCTCGTCCGCACCTTGACGATGGGGCGGGCAAGAGATTCTAATGACGTATAGTCATTTTTTGGTTAACGACCGTAATGGCCTAAACAATATATCGACGGACTTGAGTTATCCTATGTTTATAGTCGATCCCAGTACGTACCGGGGATGTTTCTATGAAACAGAGCCGAAGAAAAACGAAAAAAGAACGTTCTTCCTTTTTAAATGCTTGAAATTTTTTTGGCTGGAACATCTCCTTATCTAGAAACACAATGAACCAATCCATATTCCAGGCCCATTTTAATACACACAAAAAGTTGCTACTTCCAACGTAAAGTTCATTTAGAGCCAACGCAGAAACGGTATGCATCGTCCCGCAAAACGTTTATTCAACCGCGCAAAGACGTTAATGCCTATGCGTAAATGAATGGGAAAAAACTGTATTTTTGGTAGTTTTGGGGGGGGAATGCTTGCTGTCTGTCAATACACAAACGGGATAAGAGTAGTAATGCTGGGGAGGGGAATAACTAACTAGGTTTGCCTATTGACAAGTTTGTGAAATTATTGTACAAGGAAGAGTAATATACAGATCAAGACAGATTATCTTCTAGAGTAGCCTGCGCAAGTCCACATGACAAGACGCCAAACGACGGATATTGCTGCAAGTCCAGCAACGACTATACCACCATAAAACATTCCATCGTGTACAACCTTCCCACAAATGGTTCCACATGCCTCTGTACCTGATGATACGCTCCCACCAGGGACGTTACTGGCGACCTGATTGGAGACATCATTACACTGATTAGAACATTTGTCGCTGATGACCTTAGCAGCAATCATCAGGGCCACACCAGCAGCCAAAAATGCGATTGAAATAAGCATGCAGAAACATGAGCAACATGTCATAGCAGGGTTGTAGCAACAACAGTTGCATCCACTGCCTCGATCGCGTTCCATATATGGTTTCGGTCTGTATGTCTCGGCCTCATTCTCGGGAGCAAGTGTAGGTCCGTAGTGCTTCTGATTCTTGCTATTCGAATAAGCTTTACGTTCATCTTGAGCCGGTTGTACCATGGGTGCCTCCGGTGACATCGGCGGTTCAGGTTCATCGTGATAATCAACCACAGCTCCAGCGTGGTGTGTGTAAGGAGTATTGTACTGTGGCTGGCTCTGTTGGTACTGGTACTGGTACTGTTGATACTGCTGTTGATGTTCCTGTTGTTGCTGCTGATGATGTAACTCCTGCATTTGCTGTCTATGTTGCTGTTGTTGGTAATCATTTAAACTCACAGCCTGAGGGTCGTAGTAACCTTGAGTTGCAGGCGTGTGGTCAACCGTTGTCGCCGTGATTGGTACCGAAAAAAAGGCGTCGTTGTTTTCAGCGTGGTGCAGTTCACGAACAGGTGTATGTACTGGTTCGGCAGCCACGGGAGGCACGGCAGGCATCGCATAAGAGGTGTTGTAGGTCTGCGATGTTTCTTTCATCGTGTAGGTATCTTGCTGTGGGAGTTGCTGTTGTTTGGAATGGTAATTTTGAGAATCGTCGGCAGGTAATGGTGGTGGTTTTGGGTATTGGCCGGCGTAAGGATCGCTGTGATCGTTATGGTACATTTTTCGAGGAAAAAAAAAGAAAAGAAGGAAGATCCAAGTTAAAACAAAGAAGAAGCTCTTTAATGCTTTTTCTGCCAAGAAAATAAGGCTGAGAACTTGACCAGTTAAAAACAACGACTAAATTTGCTTTCTGGTTATAAATAGTCGCTGATCCAACGGAACGTCTTCTCCTTGCGTACCTCCTATTAGCCACATCCACTTGTGTTACCTAAAGCCGCCATTGCCTTAAGCTAGCTAAGCCTTAAAGCTTCATGTTCCCGTTTCAGAGTTACTCATTTTGTCACAAAACAAGCTGCATCTACCAGGAATATCACTATTCTTGCCTGCTGTACCGTTTCCCACGGGAAAGGATGTCTCAACGGACCACTCCCCGTTATCCCCATCATCGGATCCCGAATCCGGACGACCAGTTTCCGACTGACTGCAAGTAGCTTTAACCTCCGGTTATGGTGTGGAAAGTACATTATTCATTATGCTTTATCAGTTCACTGAACTTACTATAATATGGAGAAGATAATGGGATAGATTGACAGGAACGCTTAGGAGAAAACTAATATGATTTTCTGTCTTTGATAAATAAAGTCAGATTAACCGTGATAACGTAAGAACTCCTGAGAAAGTACCTACTCAAGTTGATCGACGACAGCCCGTCTTGCATATGAGCGCCATATTCTTAGAACAACAGGAACACTGGATGTCCAGTCTGTCGTTTTGTTAGACAGAAATCCAACAAATAGAATTCTGTCGTTTCGTGTCTTGGTTGCACAAGAACAGAAGGGATCAAAAAGCCTTCTGGTGTAAAACACGTCAAGACAAGTACACCCTTTCCCGAAGCTAGCGTCGCGCATCGCAAAACATCATAATAGTGTTCTTATACAAAACATCATCACGTAGCGACATTCGTTTTCAGGAAACTATGTACTGACAGCTGACGTTAGGCACGCGGCGATCATGTTCGTAGACGTTGAAGCAGCTATTGGTGCAGAGTTCACACCCATCTATTGTAAGTTGGCGACCAATAAGCGGGAAGATTTACAACCTTCCCCTTTTGTTGTTTTCTGCAATTATAGTAATGAAAACTTTGACTATTTTAGTGACAATGCATATTGCATTATGAAGTTACTTTGTAACAACAGACTTTAGAAAATCTTTACATTCAATGTTCGTAACATCCATTAAGCCTATCATATCGACAGATACAAGTTGGAAAGATAAACAACCATATGCATGTTGGAAAAGAGTGCACGTATGGCGTGGTTACTTTGCGGCGACTATTTGTAGGATGCCAGAATGATCATGGAAAATGGAAGGCAAAAGATTTAATCTCGAGTATTCACACGTCGTGGAAAAAAAAACACCTTGTTAAGAACTGCGCAAGAAAACAATCCTTCTCTGGAATGCATTCCGTCGTCATGGTTTGCATGAAAAGCTTCGCTTCTCCATTCAAGAGCAAAGCCACCGATATGATTGTACAGAGTAAACGATCTCATTTCTTAGTTTTCCTCCAACTCACATTCTTTTTCCATCCATCTCTGTTAATGTACTTTACAAACATAGTAAATAATGCCCTTTTAGATATACTACGCCTTTTACGATCATAAGTTATGGTAGTTAGAGGAGTTTGATATATGGATGAAAGAGTTACAGTTAAAACATTGTTAGTCTGCCATCCTTCTATTGATGATAGAGGATTTGATTCCCTTCTCTGTAACTTTTTGCTCGTCCACTGTAGTATAAATACATCCACATGCTCTTGAGAAACTGCTTCTTCTAATTGTCTACAACCTGCTGGATTCTCAAAGGTCGCGAGTATAATAATAGGTTGGGCAAGTCTGGTCGCAGTTTATTTCATTCAGTTTCTGTCCGTAGTTTGCAGTCAGTGCAAGGCTCAAGGTCTATTGAACTATTTTGCGAGATTGTTCTCTGCAGAGAAGCTTGAAATTAGTTCTGGCACATTGTAGTACTTCCAAAGTATTTTTTCCTCGGTCTCTGGAATCTAATAGAATACTCACAGGAGAATACAATTCTCGTCAATTGTTTGAAAGATCGAACGAATTTGCTTAATTCGAGCCAGAAGTTTATCGTTCATCAGGTAATTGTGGCCAGGAAGACTACGCCTATTTCTTCTTTCTTTTTTCTTTTCTTTTTCTTTTTTTTTTTTTTTTTTGACATACAAACCTGTTGCGCTGTGCATTAGCTTTCACAATTATGAATTGTTTGAGAATATCTTCCGCTAAACTCATTGTTACCCTGACTATCTATGCTGATGGACCTACTGATACAATTCTTTTAGACAATACTTTCAGAAGTAGCGGTTTCTGACAGATTAACCGGTACCATTACGCTCGCCATCTTTATTAAGCAATCCGTGATTCCATCCTGGGTTTACAGAATGTACGCTCAACTTCCATTTGTATAGTGCCCGAGTAGACGTGTTTCGAGCAGATTCAATATATTATGAATTATACATGCTAGCAAAAAATATTGATAGGTTTACTATCAGTGCTGGAAATCCGATTGTCTGTGTCAGACGTCCGAAGAAATTAGAGTCCTCAGCTTTAAGAGCATACAAATCCTCCTTAGCGATATTGCGTTGTCTATTTTCATTAAAAAAAATGCGGGCATATCGTATGATAACAAGAAGAAATGCTGGGAGGGTAGGGAAAACGAACGTGCCTCAATGTATGAAGCTTTGTATGACAAGATCTATTAGCTACGTGACATTTGATTTGTGAGATACACAGTAGCCTGAGGCGAAGCACATAAAACATGTATCCCATATCAGGCAACAACGTTGTACCGAGGTTAATGTTTATCACACAACGTCAAAAGATAAGATCAAAACAAGGATACCTTCTAAGATAAAAACTCTGTGCAGTCAGCATGGAGAGGTTATGCAGAGGCTGTTACAGATATACATAGAAAGCGAACAACGGCTAAACCAGGAACAGCAGTTATTTTTTAACATGGACGATTTGTGGAGCGCCCTATCAATCTCCACTATGCATGGGTACCCCAAGCAAGTTCGAAAATAGCCACTGCAGAAATCATCGGCGCAGAGGTCGAAACATTGAATCACAATAACATATGGAATGCTGTATATATGCTTTTCTTTATAGAACGCGCATCGTCTTTCTTGAAACAAACATATCTAGTTTTTTAATTCTTGAACTCTATATTTAGTTTTTGATACCCTATAAACAATGTGTTAGATCGAGGATTCATGCATAATACAGTGTATAAACTTACGCGAGCCATGTTGACGGTACCCCAGACGGAGCCAAGGAGACCAACACCGAGAATGGCGAAGGTGGAGTAGACGAAAAGCTTATCTCTGGGACCGCGAAGCCACAAGAGCTGGTTGGAGGGAGCCTATGGAAGAGTAGGTAAGTCATTTCTGGTTGAGTAGGTAATCGAAATGTTCAATATACCTGGTAGAATCGCTGGTTAGCAAGGACGTTGTTGGGTCTGTTAACGAGGGACATGGCGTAAGTGTTTATTAGAAAGGAAAAAAAAAGTCGCGCGATGTAGCAAGGGTAAAAAAAAAGCGAAAAAGGAAGACCTACGTCATCATGAGTCGTCCCAGATTTCCTTATTAGGTCTGACACTTCCCCGACAGAGCTGATGTCGTTCTGTATCTCAAGAAGTATTTCAGTTTATTGTTAAGCATCTCGGGTGTTAATGGATATAAACCTAGATCTTTTAGAACCGAGATAATGGAAATGTACATAAAAAAATCTATCTTATATGACGTTTTCGCATGATATGAATTTGTAGTAGCCTCATAATTGGGAAATTTCGCCAAACACTACCCATGGGCACTCCTCCCCCTCAAATTCATACCCAAACAGCTTTACATCCCCCGTGTATTCCCAATAGTAATTACACTCACAGTCAGACCTTTTCACTATCGGACACTTTAATATTGTGTTTCATTATTGCAGCTTGACGGAAATATTGAAATAAGACTGCCCGAGGGAGTGTCCGATATCTATCCAGAAGCCAAGATAAAACGCTGTTAATCGGCCCGTTGGCTCATCAATGAATGCATCCACCATGCAATAATTTTTAGATCTTTACTAGTATAGCTACTCGGATATTCCTCGGGATTAACAGTAGTGGCGGGGATGTAATGGATGGAGCTGGAGTGTCATTCGGAAGAAGTTTGACCACTTCCGGGCATCTGACTTTTAGGCTTGCCGGATTCTTCACCCGAGGTTAAAATTCGAAAGGGCACTCTTCAAAGGCACCGGTCATGTCGGAATGTTGAAATAATACGGCGATTGGTTCTTCGGCTTCTTGTCATACAAACTTTTTGCAATCCATACGACGCATGAATCAGGGTGTTACACACATTTGTTCAGATGCTGTATGGCTAAAAAATAAAAATAAAAAAGGAGTAGAGCCCTATGTCGAGTTGCGAGAAAATCTAAAAAATGCGGTACAGTGAGCAGACTCCAGCAAAATTGAATAACCATGTAAATTGTATGATCGTTGTGCTGATGAATGTATAATAACTAATGCCAACCTCGATTGTATTTTCGTGCTTATGTGTAAGTGCGTGTATATGTGACAACGGACTTTGCAGACAATAAATTGTCCCGAGAAGCACTGCGTTCCATCATAAACACGCTCATCATTCGAAAAAGAAGTGCAAGCCTGGCGTTCATCCTGCCATACCACGACCATCTTTTAATCTTATGTTTAAATCTATGAAGTATATTCACCCCATTTCTTCATGCTATTAGCATCTATTATGGCACAGTTCATGGCTGCCCATTTTACAGTATCACATTAAGATAAATAAGTAGTAAAAAAACTCAGCCCTTTTGAGGTATCTCCTAGTTGTGTCCACCGGACATCAATTGAGCAAAAGTTCTATATTTTTATAAGTCATGCGCTTTCTTAAGATACTACGCTCGACAACTAATTGTTTTTTAAATAGATCAACGATAGTAGAAAAATATGACACAGATAGGGAGAATGGTGCTCTACTGACATTTGGTGTAGAGCATTTTTCATTGATCAAGCTGTGGCGTTATATCCAACAATAAGGGTAGCAGATGCTAGCGTGGGTATCTTTATTTTTATGGCCATTGTAAAAAAACATGGTTGACACATTTCACTCTCGGTTGTCGAAAATAGAGCTATTTCGTAATTAGGTTGGCTTTGTATCCGTGTCCCTATATGTTGTAGTCTAGCTTTCTTTTTATCCTCGTCCGATAGCAGCACAAACTCTCTCAGTTAGAATGGACACCGTAGCCTTGGTACAAAAGTAAGTCCTTTAATGTGAGTTCGCCTGTATGAATGATTTTTTTTTTCCTGCCGTAACATGAAAACTGTACAATTGATTTTGTATTATTCCCAGAAGGCAAAAAAAAAAAAAGCGCCGTTTACCCCGTGTGTTCAACATAAGAATCATGCTGCATTGATTGACCCTCTAACTTCCGCTTTCCCCAAAAGTGGATGGGCTCTGTGTGATAAGTATTCTTTGTTTCAAAGTATTACTCACTCAGTATAACATGTACGCGTTACTTGATTATTCTATTTTACTTTCTTAGTTTCATAATAAAGACTACAATTGATTATTGCCATACCTCAATCAATTGATGCCATCGGAGAAACATAGACATCCACTCGCTATATCCGGCATGACTGACTCTCGATTAGGCATCTAACAAGACGCTAGATATTTTGTACCTCAAGCCATTTTTTCATCTGTATACGCACAATCTGGAGCCATTGGTGCAGCTGGAGCTAGCACTAACAAACTGTTGCTCAACCATGCGGCTCGATCAGATGTCTAGCGCATTTTCAAGGTCGCCATGCAGAATCATTACTGCCGTCTTTTTTTTTCTTTTTCAAGTCCGTACTCATCCTATTCAGCTCGGACCTCTGGCATTGGATGATCAAAACTACGTACCACGAATATATCTACCCTTTTGTTTTCCACTTTCGGTTGCCTACGTGAGAAACTGTTTATAACTACAGCCGTGATGCATATAAAAACAGATAAATGTATACGCCTCCGTCTGTTTGCTTGTTCCGCATCATAAACACCATCTTTCCCTTCCTTACATTTCCCTATGCAAACCGACATCTCCATTAAGACATCAATTACATTTAAGCGCAAGTCCAAGTCCACAAGTCCACGTTCTGGTATCCGCTACAGGAACTACAAGTCCTCTGTCTTTCCCGAGACCATTTCCAAGATATCATCGTTGAACTTTGAAAAAGCAAAACAAAGTCTGGTAAATAAATACAGGCTGGCGAAAGAAGAAGTAAATAATTGACTGTATCTTGGATAAATCTGAAATTATTTGTTGTAGATAGCCTATGTTCAATGTTCGGCGGGGACGAGGTTCTGCCTGAACGACTATGAAGCAATTCGCGTGGCATACGAAAACCTGATGGCTACGCGAAATCAACTTTGTAATCAACTATCACAGTTCGAAAAACAGCAAATCCATATCGATATTTTGCCTGACTTAGATGAGTTGACGAGCCAGTATATGGCTTTAAAGGCGAAAAGCTACGCGTATTTTAATATTTAGTCCTCTCTCGTTTACACTTCCTAGATATGTTTTCTTTATGCAACTCCTATCTTCTTTCTTAGCTATTACACATGTTTTTAACTTTATACACCCTTATGCTATTTTCTGCGCGCAGTTACGGCCCGTTCTTTTTATTATTATTTCTTTTTCTATTTTCTTTTCCTGCCTATATTTTTTGTAAAAATGATCGTATGGGGATTCAATAGTGCCTTTATATAAATACAAAGACCAGGATAATTTATAGTATTTAACGCCATACAACAACAATAAAAAATTCTTAGTTTTCGAAATGCATATGGGGTTGGTTGTTATAGATTATCGTATAGATGAATATATTCTATGATTGTTACTAGTATTTTTCCCCATTTTCCAACATGCCTGTACGCGAAGATTGTGTGATCTTCGTACAGGATGTATCTTGGAGCCTTTGGTTCATTTGCATCATTGACTTTCTTGCATCCTGTACTCTCAGATTTCGTAGATTAGAAAATTTCGAACCAAGACAGTTATAGACGAGGAAAACAACTATATGGCCTCTTCGAAAGTCAAGGTGGACCATATGCTTCTGAAACAATAATTTAGTATAGCCTTTCATAGCCTGGCTTGATGGGGTAGCTCTTTAAATGTTGCCTTAAGAAATATCAATTTTTTGGCCTCTCCTACTACCGGAAAATCCTCCTTTTTCATAAGCGACAGTGGGTAAATTTATCCTTCCAATCTATTGATCGTTCGGACAAAGAGAGACTTATCTGAGATTATTGCAACTACAAATGTTCTGCTTGCTATTTTTTCTCATATATTTTGCTCACGTGGATAGCTGATCGGCTACCTTGCTTTGACGTTTCCGCCATTTACTTTAAACTAACGAGAGGAAGAGCAACTTTGATCTCGGCTAAAAAATATTAAGAGTTACAATCATAACGCCAATTACAATAGTGGATTGCCGTAAATAAGCTCACCATGTCATTTGTTTTTAACAAGGGCACGGCTGGTGATCAGAGGCTCCAAAGAGCTCACTTTTCACATATTGTTTATTGAACGAATTTTTATGCTAGTCTAAACAAATTTTGCGCCATCAGTTAAACCGTAAGTCTTACTTGAACTTGGTCCTTCAGCGGACACAAAAATTTATTCAGAATAGCGTAAAATCCATTCATGGTTAATATCTCTTGTACTTGAATGTTGTCTTACTTACCCCCGAAGGGCATGTCCGCGCGTTCGCGGAGGCCTCGCTCCGCACCTTGACGATGGAGCGGTCAAGAGATTCTAATGGCTTATAGCCATTTTTGGTTAACGACGAACAAATATGCCTGGGAAAGACGCTGTGTTCAAACAGAGATGTTAAATAAAATCAAAACGTTTAAACGTATACTATAGAGAAATCACCCTTGCGGAGGTTCCTGGTTAGAGCAACCCACTTCTATTCGCCAGCGCAAAATCACCTTTCCTCCAACGTAAAGTTACTCGCAAAATTCTGTATCTTGAAAGAGCTTAAAGCTCCTCTTTGTGTTTGCATGAAACGTTAATTGTCGCATTCCGGAAAAATGTTTACCAGTGGCCCAATGACGTTATCCTAATGGGTGGCTTATGTTAGGCCCCGTATGGAGGATGCTTCCCCCGACAGCCCCAGTCTTATTCGATCGAACATAACATGGGCGCGCAACAGTCGAAGGCATCAGAGCCTGTCATTTTCTATAATCAGAACGTGCCTTTGCAGGTAAACGTATTTGTGTGTTGAGTTTTACGTAGGATTCCTAACTTCTCATTTGATATAGTTCTCCCAGGGACTGGTGGACTCCCTGGAGAACCGCACAAAGAAGGTGAGAAACACAACGCATTCTTTATCAACCACATTCCCGTATTCATCATTAAATGTAGAGCGCAGCCAGCTCAGAATCGTCCAATGTTCGACCTGAGGAAGTGGAGCAAGTTGTGCGTCAGCGCGTCGCGGAAGAGTTGCAACGCGCACAAGAGCAGCAGGAAGAAATTAACAAGCAGCTCTACGGCGATATCGCGAAAAAAAATATCGAGAACGATCACAATTCCGTTGCGATGGGAGCTGATATTGAAAACATGATCCAAAGAATTCAGAGGTAAAAATAAGACATAATCTATCAGACGATTTATCTTTCTACGATGGGATTTACCAGATCATCTGGAAAGGAAATTCCTGCCGAAATTGCAGAACGTCAAGAGGCTGTGGTTGCTTGCTATAGGTGAGTTTAGATGCATAAACGTTCAGGCTGTTTAGTGATGGTTGGAACAACAGAAAGAATGAATCTCGGCCGCTGGATTGCTGGGAAGAAGTCGAACAATTCAAAGAGTCCGTGGCAAAAGCGCAGAAGAAGTTCATTGCTGCGTACCAATAAAATCCATAGATTGATTTTTGAATCTCCGTATATATAAGAACCAGCGGTGGTGTTCGCTTCGCTTCACAACACAGCTTTTCTATAGGAAAAAGAGAATTTGTATAAAAGAAAATTCTATTGAAAGAAGAAAGCGCATTGGGAAGCTGAAGATTCTATTGCGAGAAGAAAAGCTGAAGATTTTACTGCAAGAAGAAAAGCTGAGGATTTTATTGCAAGAAGAAAACACTTCCTCTGTTTCACGGGGGGGTTCCCCCCGTAGACCCCCCCCCACATTTGTCTCTGTGTATATTTGAAAAAAGAGGCGATGGGCATGGAGCAGTTGTATAGTCTTCTCTTTTTTTTTCTTTTTTGAGCACGGGGGAGACCCCCGTGGACCCCCCACACAGTCCTCTCTACGTGCATTTTATAAGAAAAAAGACGATGGACATGAAGTGATTGTATAGTCTTTTTCTTTTCTTTTTTTTTTTTTGAGCATGGGGAACATAGTGAAGAGGATCGTAGTATGAGTGTGTCTCATTGATTTGCGTGAGCACACCGTGCTTAGACAGGTAAATCACGTCCCTCAGTGGCACATGCTGATCCTCAGTGTAGTTGGGAATAATCACTGCAACCTCTGCGGTTGTTGGAGATGAATATTGGCGCCCCTCCCGAGCCACGTTTCCAGATATTCGAACACTGAGGTCAACATTTGGCTGACTGCAAAGTCGTTCAAAAACAGACTGAAGCGTCATTGCAAATGGGCTGACAGCCAGCATCATCCGTTGGATAGAATCCATGATGACTGGATCTAAATTCTCATAATATGATCTGCGATAGTTTGATTGCGAAACAGAATCATATATGTATAGTTGAGCGAAAGCAGGAGAATAGCCCTCTCCTGGAATCAGTGGCCCAACTTGATGAAAGACTCTGCCATGAATACGAAACGTATATGATCCACCAATGGCATTTGCTAACGTCCGATCAAGTTGGACACCCAAGGAAGAAAAAGCAAAGCTATTGTTATACGCTCTGATATTATGTCGAAAGTGCTTCCCAGCCTCAGTGTCTGCAAAAAGGAGATCACAGAGAGGTTCTGGTGGTGGTTGCAAGTGTGGAAGACTGATCTTTCCCTGACGACAGCAAAGATTGAAAGCAGGGTTCCTTTTACTGGAAGAGGAAACTCTCTCCCACAACCACATAAGGGCAGCACAAAAAGTGCAGGTTGCCTGATCATTGGGCAAAACATGTCA
>JNEV01001214.1:0-208814 GCA_000697495.1 Saksenaea oblongispora B3353
TTTTTTGTAAGAGTGAAAAAAAAAAGTGAGCGATCTCTTTTTTGTAAGAGTCAAAAAAAAAAGTGAGTGGCCTCTTTTTTGTAAGAGTGAAAAAAAAAGTGAGCGGCCTCTTTTTTTTTATATGAGCAAGTAAACTAAACTAAACTAAACTAAACGTTCACTAAAAAAAGTGGTTTTCATCAATGTTAGTGAAAAAGTAGTAAAGGCTTCACTAAAAAAAGTGGTTTTCATCGATCTTAGTGAAAAAGTAGTGAAGGCTTCACTAAAAAAAGTGTTTTCGTCGAGTTTAGTGAAAAAGTAGTGAAGGCTTCACTAAAAAAAGTGGTTTTCATCGATCTTAGTGAAAAAGTAGTGAAGGCTTCACTAAAAAAAGTGTTTTCGTCGAGTTTAGTGAAAAAGTAGTGAAGGCTTCACTAAAAAAAGTTATTTTCATTGATTTTAGTGAAAAAGTAGTGAAGGCTTCACTAAAAAAAAGTGATTTTCATTGATTTTAGTGAAAAAGTAGTGAAAATCACTTTTTTTAGTGAACTCTGTTACCATAGTGAGGAGCGTGTTGGAGCATTGTTTTGATATTGCCAAATGTGCGAGTGTGCTCATTGGTCCATAAATCCTTGAGAGATTCCTTGTGGCAAAGCTTATCCAGAGGTGCAGTAAGTGTAGAGAGGTTAGGCATATGCTCTCTGAAGTAATTGATAAGGCCCAGGAAACGTTGGATGTCCTTTCCAGTAGTGGGTTGAGGCCAATTCTGCACGTTGGTGACCTTGCATGGGTCAACAGAGACACCTTGAGCATTCACACAGAAACCGAGCAGGTAAACAGACTGTTGCACAAAATGACATTTGTCTGGATTGAGTATCAGATTGACATCCATAAGACGTTGAATAGCTTCCTGCACATACTGCACGTGTTCAGACAAATTGGCAGAGAAGATAACAATATCATCAATGAATGTTGTGACAAAAGGTGTGTCCTGATAGATATAATTCATCACTCATTGGAATTTGGCAGAGATCAGTTTTAATCCAAAAGGGCAACCAAGAAACATGTACTGGATACCATTGACGGTAAAGGCAGTCTTGTGTTGATCAGGCTCATATATCTTAAAACGATGGAATGCATTCTTAAGATCGAGTGTGGTAAAGACAGTAGCACCAGCCATTTTCTTAAAAATGTCACTGATATGAGGTAGAGGAAAACGATCATCAGGAAGTAGGTGGTTGATATGATGAGGATCCAAACAGGGACAGTACTTAGTAAAGTTATCATCGATATCTTTTTTAGGCACAAAAGTTAACGGACTATTCCAAGCCGTACTCACAGGGGCCTTAGTAATGATACCTTCCAAGAGCCATTTGTTGATGTGTTCTTGCAGAACAGGCTTGAGCATCTCAGGAACTTTGTAAGGTGATCTATAGGCAGTAACACTGGGAGGAGTGTCCAAACGCACAATAGACTCAGGAACCATGCAAAATGATGATGTAGGGATAGAAGCATTAGCCTGAATAAAGGTCTGTATAGCGTTCATAAATTCCATATGTTCAGATAAAGAACCTGCAGGTGAATTGTTAGGTTGCTGTACATCAATAGATGGAGATGGAGGGCGTGGAATACCAGCACGATGCCAGCAAGCAGGAAGACCCTTGAGATGAATACCAAAAAGATGTTTGATGTCATTGCCAATGCAAACCTCAGCTTTGCCATGCAAGTCAAAAACTTCAAAAGAATGACAGACAGTTTTTCCATTGCAACAAATCAACAATTTATTTGTAACTCCTATCCTATTTACAGAAATGTTTTTGTCTGCCAGTTGTACCATACTGGGCTGAGGTACCACTTTCCAACCAAAACGGTGACACAAAGATGAGGAGACTGTACTGGTTGTTGCGCCTGTATCCAACAGGGCCCAAAGCTCGTGATTCTGTAAAGTAATAGGAATATAGTATGAGTGAGTATGTTCAAATGAATACTCATGAATGCTGCGTGACAACTTACATTGTATACAGGCGTCTGAAAGAGTTTCTTCCAACTCTTGCATATCCACATCAGGAACAGGCTCCGATGCTTCAACAGCAATGCTGCGGATGGCCAGGTGCTTGCACTTGTGACCAGGAGCCCAAGGCTCCTTGCACTTGAAGCACGACTTTCCTTTGCCCTTATCATTGCTGGTAGGTACATTGGATGGCACATAATCCACAGAACCAGTGGAAGAGGACGAGACAGCAGCAGTGGCAGACGAAGGGCTTGCCAAAAAGGAATGGAAGGGATTGTGTTTGCTGCTGGCAGCACTGTTGGGAAAAGATCCCTGTGCCTTGAGCAGAAGTGCAGCCTTGCGACACTCATCAGTGCCATGGCGTCTGGCTCCATGAAGAATACAATGCTTTGAAACCTTTTTTGATGAGGGGTGGCTATCCACTCTATGCTTCTTTCTATCCTCACGCTCATAATCTGGAGAGGATGCTAAAGATGAGGATGCAGGGGAGCCATGTTCTGGACGTGAGCAGGACTTGCAGTGGAGGACCCGACCCTCCAAGGAGAGAGCAAGCATAGCAATTTGCTGGACGCGCTGCTTCTTGTCAGCAGGCAAACTGGCACGGGCAGTGTCAACACGATCAGCAAGATCAGGAAGGAGAGCACCAAGGAAACGATTCACCATGATCAAGTTATCGGGTGCATGTGCTTCATGGCGCAAATGCTCAAACTGAGCCACAAAAGCAGAGACAGACTCTGTGGGGCGCATCCGGATAGCCATGAGCTCATCCGTGAGGTTTGAAAGACATTTGGCATCTTGCACAGCAAAATCCTGGATAAGAGTGGATTTGGCAAAACTCCAAGGCTGGTGACCTTGGCCCTCCAGATGGACCTCGAACCAGGAATGGTGGTCAGGTGAAAGAATGATGGGAAGATAAATCTTCCAGACATCATTGATATCCAAGAGATCAGCATGGATAACGTCCTGGAAATGGACAAGGCAGTCGTGGATGCTGGGATACACGTGGGCTTCATCCTTCCATTCATATCCAACCCACTGGAAGAAAGGGAGGTTGGATGGTGCACAATGAGACCTATGGGACTTGGTCTCTGGCACTACTGAATTGGATTAGTAGAGCTTCTGAGCGCCTTCCATGACCTGGATGTGGCTACTCAGGTTCTCCAACTCCTGGCCAAGAGAGGCAATGGCTGCTTGATCCCCAGCCTGGAGTGCCTTGGCCATTTGGATGGTAGTAAGGGCCAGCTGGTCCTTAAGTTCAGCAATGGCTTCAGCAGCCTGAACTTGCAGAGAAGGAGAGAGAGGTTCGATGGGCATATCTGAGACCACAGAGTGGTCGTTGGCAGCAGTATTGATGATGGCAGAGTTGGTAGACATGGTAATGAAAAAAAAAATGGAAGAAAAAAAAGTAGGTAACAGAATTCACTGAAAAAAAATGAGATATCAAAGATCAATAAAAATAA
Organism: Saksenaea oblongispora B3353; assembly: GCA_000697495.1. Lineage (NCBI taxonomy): Eukaryota > Fungi > Mucoromycota > Mucoromycetes > Mucorales > Saksenaeaceae > Saksenaea > Saksenaea oblongispora. Next base: position 3,451 of record JNEV01001214.1, read on the forward strand.
GAGACAGTGAGAATCAGTGAGACTGAATCGAGATGATGTTTATTCAATAAAAAACAATTGATCTTTTTATACTCGAATGGTTGTTGGTCTAGACAGACTGGGCTGACAATAGACAGATTGTTCTTTGATGTAATTTGTGTTCACCTTCCTTAATGCAGTCTTCTCCATAGCGGTTCATGAATCTTTCAGAGAAAAGCATTGTATAAAGAAGTGGTGATACAATCATTGATCTGTGCTAATAGAAGTCACTTCAAAGTCCTCTTTCAGACACAACAGAATATAGGGCACTTCATCTTTGGCTACATGCTAACTAGCCATGCATGATTAACTATGAATAGTATGTCAGATATGACAATCCTGCCCAGAAAATCTGTCCTAGCAAACTAAAAATGTGGCAAGCATTGCCAATTTTACTGTTGACGAGAACATCCCTAGGGATAACTATATCAACATGATAGATGTGCGAGGGGATGGGTACTGTGGATTTCACATATTGGCATTACTGTTGAAAGGAAATGAGGATGAGTTCCCTGTAATCAAAAAGGCAATGTTGGAACAGCTCGACAACAACATCCACATTTACAGAGATTACTTCAACTATCCTGTAGATGATCTATGCAGAATAGTCAAATTTGGCCATGATTTTGAAAAGCCATCAGAAAGCACACCCAGCTCAGGATGTGCATATGAATATTGGTTTGACTCTGGCATATGCATCCAGTTGGCTTGCAACACATTCAGAGTGCCAATCGCAGTATTTTCTGATGCTGAAAAATGTACTGTCATTTCAGAGGAAGGTGAGAAAGTGGTGGATATACATCCCCCCATTTTGTACCTTCCATATGATGGTCCAGCTGATGAAAGGTCGCCTCCATATCCGCTTGTAATGCATTTCATCCATGGAAATCATTGGGCCATGGTCATAATGAAACGTAGTTGGAAGATGGTGTGGCCACCAATATATTACAAGCACAAAGAGGTGTGTTCAAGGCTTAACCTGGATAACAAGATCAGAACCTTTTGGAACTGACATCTCTCATTTAAAAAACCCAAAAAGACGAATAACACTGATAACCCAGTAGTTATCAAATAAATACAAGATGTATTTTTTAGACTTCCAATGACTTCTATGCCAGTATGATTCAAATGTTCTATTTATACTTTCAAGTAACATCTAACAATATATACACTATGGATGCACGTACCAATGCAATTAAGGTGAGAATTAACTTCTCCAGAAACTTTTTCTACATGCAGAATATATAGTTTTAGGTACTGAATTATACTCACACGATATAACAGTTACATATTCAAAAAAGGTTTTGCCCTAGAGAAGTCAGTATTCAAGGAATATGTTGCTACGTTAGCACTAGTTATATACATTGTCAATTGATGGCAAAAATTGTATATTTATTCTATAACCATATACTGTCACTACCTATTTGAACACACGTAAACCATGTTTTGTCTATTCAAATATGTAAACCATGTCTTTGTTTATCAGAATACACATTTAACTATATACAGCAATAGCTTATCAGTAATTGAATGTATGTATTTGATTTTATTCAAATGAAGATAAGCAATAAGTAAATAGGAAGCAAGGGTGTTCGATTACACTTGAATGATAAATTCTGATTTTTTGTCTCCTTATAAATCTGTAATGCTTTACTGATAATGTTGCTCCAAGTTTAATATGGAACAATTGGACAGCTGATGTTGATATCCTTTTCTACCTTTTTAAAAAGAAATCTTATCATTTCCTGATGGTTTCAGAAAGAGCATTTTTGTCTTTAGCTAAAATTCTTGTACCTAATGCAAAAGGTTTGTACGTAAGCTTAATGTTTTTGTCTGAGAGCATTGGTGAACTTAGTACATGTCAACTGGGAATCAAACTTCTTAGCGGTGCCTGAAAAATGTTTTTGTCCAAGAGCAAAATGTTTTTGTCTGAAGTAATTCCCTTTTTGTAAGAGTGAAAAAAAAAAGTGAGTGGCCTCTTTTTTGTAAGAGTGAAAAAAAAAGTGAGCGGCCTCTTTTTTTTTTATATGAGCAAGTAAACTAAACTAAACTAAACTAAACGTTCACTAAAAAAGGTAGTTTTCATCAATGTTAGTGAAAAAGTAGTAAAGGCTTCACTAAAAAAAGTGGTTTTTATCAATCTTAGTGAAAAAGTAGTGAAGCCTTCACTAAAAAAAGTGTTTTCATCGATTTTAGTGAAAAAGTAGTGATGACTTCACTAAAAAAAGTTATTTTCATTGATTTTAGTAAAAAAGTAGTGACGGCTTCACTAAAAAAGTTATTTTCATTGATTTTAGTGAAAAAGTAGTGAAGGCTTCACTAAAAAAAGTGATTTTCATTGATTTTAGTAAAAAAGTAGTGAAAATCACTTTTTTAGTGACTTTTCACTTTTTTTAGTGAACTCTGTTACCATAGTGGTCTCTGCTATTTATGAAAATAACCATCTAAACCATGGGCAGGTACCCACATCCTCCCTCATTGTCACTTCAGTGACAACTGTCCCATTGTGTGGCATACCTACTACAATTGTGGTTGTCGCCTCTGCTTCCACTCCATCTGATGTGGTATTGTTTTCTGTATTTGGCAAAAAAAGCATTTCTGTGATCCATGACCCTTGACGATATTGGTCTCTAGGTCAATAGTAATATTTTTCAAAAGTTTGACTTTGTCTCAACTAATTTGCATGTTGTTTTACAGTATCAATGGAAATCCCATTTTGCACTGTGGCTGTTGCTGAGGCTGCCCTTGTAGAGTGTGCTTTAAATGTGTTTGTGTCCACTCTGCTTTGCTTCAAAATGGTCTTGAGCCATGAGGTGATTGTTGCCAGTTTGATCAGTTTTGGTGGTTTTCCTGTACCCAAAAATGCCAAGAACAGAGTATGATTCAATGGTTAAGCTCCTCAGAATTCCTTTGTCTTCTGTACAAACACCTGCAGTGTCTCCACAGGGCACATTTCTGTGTCTCTTATATGCCCTAGCTTTGATTTTTTCCATTGGGCTTCTTTCAGTTCCCTCAATATCAAGGTAACCCCTTGGACTTCATCTCCACTTCTATTCCAAATTACATTGCAGAATTGTAGATGACCCAAATCTGACTGTGGCTGCCACATTGTTGCAAAACACAACAGTATAAGAGTTTTCTGTTGTAGATTGAAGAGAGATAGTTCTTCAGTTCTTCTCCAGGTCTTCACCATATCCAAGACCAAGTTGATATCCCATACCTCATCTTTGCTAGTAGATGGAATTTGCACCTCTGTTTTGCACTTTGCTCTGAAAAAAGCCAGAATTTTGTCATTGCTCACTATGTTTGGTTTTGACAGGTGTACTGCCTTGAACACTGAAGTAATTGCTGAATGTATCACATTCAGTGATTGTGTTGATAGATGTCAGTTATTCACTAGAAATTTCGTGATGTGATTGATACTGTATGTGCATAGATTCAAAGCTGGATTTTGTTTGCTACACCATTGCACCCATCTATGCCAACCATAATTGTATGCCTGGTTAGTTGTCTCTCTGGTGGATTTGTTCAAGAATTCATTCAATGGCATATCTAAACCTGCCTCTTCCCTAGCCTTCCAGATAACCTCCAGGCAATCAAGGTGAGGTGTTTGTTGATTGGTATCAGCATTAGTGGTGCTGTTGCCTTCATTAACACCATTGGCCACCAGAATTGGGTTGGCCATTTGGGTGTTACTAACACTGCTGATTTTACATAATCCTCCTGCAATTTGTGAAGAACACGTAGAATCAACTGCCAAGGTGGATGTAAGTATAGTTTGGTCAATGGCCATGTCTGCAAAAAGGCATCTGTTCTGGCTGCTTTGAGGTCCAGTTTGTAACTCCAAAACCATGGAGTCTTGTCATGTCTGACATTTAATCACAAGCATTGCTGAAGCTAATTATAATTAATTAGTGCGGAGACTAGCTAGTAAAAGTTTTTATTATGATAAGCCACATTGATAAGTTATATCAGAGGAATGATAGGTACAATAGAGACCCATCTTCATCTCGAAGAATAAAAAACGATCTCAATGACTTTCAGTCTGCATAAATTCACTTATCAACACCTCATTTTTTTTGTTGAATTTCGCCATGTCCACCCCAACTACCAACCTTACCACTGACGTTTCATCACTTTACCTGGGCTCCACGCCACTCCCAGCAACTTCTGGTGAATGATGACTTAGAGATGAGAGATGAGACAGGTTCACTACTCAGTATGCAACCTACTCATATGCCAATACCAGTGCCTGCCCCTGTGTCCATGCCTACCTTCTCGCCAGTACTCGTGCCAATCCTGGGTGCACTAGAGTCTGAGCATATCAGTTTGGATGTGTTGGCCCAACAGTTAGTCAACTTTAGTCAACGTGAGTTGGCTGGGCTGCTTCATCAGTCTCAACTGCTCAAGGAGTGCAATGCACCCATTGCAGAGCAGGATGCTTGTAGTGAAGCAATCAACAGTGCCAGAAAGTCTCTGGAGGCATGAATGAAATCCTTGGCACTTTTGATGTTGGGTCATAGCAATACCAGCTATGAATATAAGAGTATTCTGAGGGATCTTCCATTCTTTCAATTGAAAGATGATATTCATCAGAAATCCAAAGAAGCATTCCATTTGGTAAATGACTTCTTGGTCAGGTTCGAGGTTGTGTTGTTGCAACATAACCTAAACTTAGATAAAAACTGGGAGCAGTGCATTTTAGGATCATTTGCCAGTGTCCAATTGTTGTGGTTCCATAATGAAGTATATGGCCATGGTCATACATGGGAACAGGCAAAAGCCATCCTGCTAGACAAATATAGCAACAATGAGAAGACAGCCTCACTAGTTACCAAGCTGCACAAAATGAAGTTGAAGCAGGGCCAGAAACCCATTTGATTTCTGGATGAATTCAGAAAGGTAATGCGTGATGCTAACATAGCTGACAGTGTCACTTTAGGATCAATTGTCATAGAGGCATTCGCAACAAACAAGTCTCTTCAAAAGGGAATCTGACTTGCATATGCTGCCAAGCCAGATCCTAAACCAATTTTGAATGTTGAATTGGTGTCTCACTTGGTGTCTCTGGTGCATGCCAAGTTTGACAGTGAGGAAGAATCAGTAGATGAAGAGCAGCCACAAACAAAATGGCAAAAGAAGGGATGCAAGGAAACGTATGTGAAAGAGAAGAAGCAGTGGCACAAGCCCCAAGAAAAAACACTTTCTCGACCTCGTGACGTGACCACCACATCCCAGCAAAGTTGCCATTTCTGTGGCAAGCCATGGAACAAGGAACATCGATGTGCTGAGGGCTACAAGGCCAAACTCACACAATGAGAAGCCAAAGCCCATCATGCTGAGCTGCTTGCCAAGTCCACAGATGCTCCTAGTCAGCCAGACTTGGAGCCACTCATCAACATGGAGTGGGACAAACAAACTGGTTCTGACAGTAAGTCACCACTTGTGCAACACATATGTGCCAAAGAAAACAAAGCGACTGATTCATTTTATGCTCCTATTGTCTTACAGAGTAAGCAAGTCAAAGCATTGGTGGATACAGGTGCCAATTTCAGTGCAATCTGCCCTGATTTTTGTTGTGCAAACCAAATAAAAATCATATCTGTACCAGGCAATATTTTACTTGCAAGTGAAGGAAAAACAGAACCTAGAATTGGCATTACAGAACCAATAACAATCAAACATAATGGAAAGACAATGCAACGTTTGTTAGAAGTCATGTGTATGATCAAAGGAATGCAAATGAGCATTGGAACAGACCTTATGTGTTCACTAGGAATTTATTTGGGAGGTCTCAGTGTGTCTTACAGCACTCCAACACCTTTAATTGAAGAGGAGGTAGATGTCCCAATGCCTGATGCTTCACCAGCAGGAACAAGTACAGATCAAAACAAATTTAATGAAGCAATTCAACCATATTTAAAGGAAAATCAAGTGATTCCTACATCTGCCTTTTGCACTGTACCAGAATCAATTGTCAGATTAGACACTGAAGAAGGTAAAACATGTTATCAATGGCAATATCCTATCCCCATTGTTCTCGAACCTTTGGTGGATGAGATTGTCAACAATTGGCTTAAGGATGGCATTATCACAAAAGTGCTGGTCAATACTTGCTGGAATAGCCCCTTGACCTTTGCACCCAAAAAGGATGCTTATGGCAACAAAATGGGCAAGTGGCCTTGTCTTGATCCCAGGCACATTAATCACCTCCTCCAAGATGACAAATATCCATTGCCATTGATAAGCAATATTTACCTCATGCTAAAAGGTGCAACTGTTTTTACCACATTGGATCTAAAAAGTGCATTCCATTGCTTCCAAATTCTAAAGGAGCATCAACACAAAACAGCATTTATTCATCGCAGAATCCAATACATGTTCCAAGGTTGTCCCTTTGGACTGAAACCTATATCCATGAAATTCCAATGGGTAACTGCAATGATTTTCCAAGACATGCCATTTGTCACTACATTCATTGATGACATTGTTGTATTCTCTACAAATATGGATGAACATCTAAAACATGTACAAGCAGCAATTGCGAAACTTACCTCTGTTAATTTGCTCTTAAATCCTGATAAATGCCACTTTGCACAACGATCTGTATACCTTCTGGGATTTTGCATATCTGAAAATGGCATCTCCCTAGACACACGCAAAGTATCCAATGTTAAACAATGGCCAAAACTGCAAACAGGAAAGGATATACAAAGTTTCCTGGGAGTAATTAACTATTTCCATGATCACATACCCAAAGTGTCACACTTAACTGCACCTCTGGACAAGCTGTGCAATGAATCCAAACTTAACAAATTATGGACGCGTGAGTGTCAACAATCGTTTGACCAACTCAAATATGTGATCAGTCATACACCAGTACTTCGCTATCCAGTGCTCTCTGAACCTTTTCACGTTGCAACTGATGCCTCTAACTATGGCATCGGTGCTGTCCTCTACCAGGTGATCAATGATAAAGTTCACCACATTGGCTTCATGGCAAGATCACTGAGTAAATCAGAATGCAATTATAGTACAACCAAACAGGAACTATTGGTGATCATCTTTGCCTTAAAGAAATTTCACAAATACCTATGGGGAAAACGTTTCACATTATTTATGGATCACAAAGCACTTATGTTCTTACACACACAAAAAGTGGCTAACGCAATGATGATCAACTGGCTGGATACAATCCTAGCTTATGATTTTGAAGTGGTTCATCTTCCTGGCGTCAATAATGTACTGCCTGATCAATTGTCACGCCTTTATCCTGCAGACAAAGAGCTGGAGGGGGGTGAGGTTGATAATCCAACTTCTAATAGCAAAAACATGTCTACAAAGACAGATGAAACGCCCATGGATACAATGATGCTGCCAAATGAAGAACGTCAAGAGATAATAGAAAGACATCACAGAGCGATGCATTTATCACTGCCAGAAGAATCAACAGATACTCCTCCAGAAAATGAGCAAGAAACGATCTTGGCAAAACACCATGCTTTTGGTCATTATGGTGCCGAAGCAATAGTCTGTGCAATTCATGCAGAAGGAATGCACTGGAGAAACCTAAAACAAGAAGCCATTGAAACAGTAAAGAAATGCAAACAATGTTTACAGTTTAACATTGTGAAAAAGGGCTACCATCCATTGAAGTCAGTCGAAGCCAAGCTACCAGGCAATCATTGGGCTATTGACTTAGCTGGTCCCTTCCCAACCTCTCACAATGGCAATCACTATTTGCTTGTGATGGTTGACATTTGTACGAAGTTTGTAATTCTTCAGGCTATACAAGACAAAACGTCCTTGACTATTGCCAGACAACTGGTGGATGTCTTCTGCACATTCGGTTTTCCACAAGTGTTGCAATCTGATAATGGAACAGAATTTGTCAATGAATTGGTCGAGTTGGTAAACAAAGAATCAGGAATTGACCACAGATTAGTCACGCCATATCACCCACATGCAAACGGTGCTGCAGAAAAGATGGTTCATATTACCACCCTAGCAATCAAAAAGCAGCTAGAGGGAGAGATCAAAGATTGGGACTTTTATGTGCCCAGTGTACAACTTGCAACCAATGCAAAAATAGCCCAGTTGCATAACTCAGCTCCTTTCTCACTGATGTTTGCATGAAGATTAAATGGCTTTAAGGATTATAGGAGTGATGTGCCATCAGCACAAGAGCCATTGTCTCTATACAATGATAAGAACTTTATTCACTGCATTGAAGAAATGGCAAAGGTAGTAATGCCAGCCATCAGCAAATGCACAAGAGAAATAAGACAAGCATTACAAGATAAATTTAATAAGATGCACAGAATCATCAAATTCCCAGTTGGCTCTTTAGTAGCAATTGCCTCACCACACCTGCTACAAAAACTAGAACCAAAATACAATGGTTCATTCACAATTGTACAAGAAACAAAAGGAGGTTCTTATGTCTTACAAGACAAAACAGGAGAACTATTACCTAGAAACTATGCACCCAGTAGCCTTAAAAGTGTATCTGAGGATGCAATCATTTTAACAGAACAATCATATGTCATTGAAGCAATTGTGAACCATAAAGGCAAACCTGGAAAATATGAATATAAAGTACACTGGAAAGGTTATGAACCAAAAGATGATACTTGGGAAAAACCTTCACAATTTGATGATACTGCAATAATTAGTGAATACTGGAAACGCCATAGAGCTTAAAACACCACCAGTCAAACACTTCTTCCTCAGTTGACAACCTGGAGGGGGATAATGTCATGTCTGACATTTAATTACAAGCGTTGCTGAAGCTAATTATAATTAATTAGTGCAGAGACTAGCTAGTAAAAGTTTTTATTATGATAAGCCACATTGATAAGTTATATCAGAGGAATGATAGGTACAATAGAGACCCATCTTCATCTTGAAGAATAAAAAACAATCTCAACGACTTTCAGTCTACATAAATTCACTTATCAACACCTCAAGTCTTCGTATTCATCCTGGAAGCAAATGCATCCATCATCAAAGGTCCCCATTGTTGGAGTATTTTCTTGAACCACTTCATTGGTAAGGACCATTCATATATCGCTGGTTTCTGTCAACTCAGCTGATCTGCCTGGACATTGTTCCTTCCTGCTATATGGGTGACTCATAGAGTTATCTGATATTTCAGACATATTTCTGAAATTGCTAATGCTAGTTCCTGTAAGTGGATTGATGCTGTGCTGCCTGCTTTGATTGCATACTTGATCACTGTTGTGTTGTCTGAGAATACTTGAATTATCAAGTTTGGGAATCTTGGTCCATGGAGCTGAAGAGCAAACAATATCATCTTCAATTCCCTGGTATTGATTGACATTTCTTTTTCATGGTCTGTTCAGGACCCTGAAGTCTCCATCACTGGGGATTTGATTCCCCATCCGATGTTTGATGTGTCTACATAGATTGTACATTCTGGTTCTTGTTGTGGGGATTTTGTGCAAATCAGCAACTCATTCTTTTTGGCCACTTCTGTCCACCACCATTCCAATTCCAGCTGTCCTTGTGGTAATAGCCAAAATGGCACTTCCCATCTCTGCTTGCTCCTCAGACTCTTTGCTAGATCCCTCTGGAGGTATCTTACATGTAAAAGTGCTTCCCCTAGTGTGGGAATTATTGAGGTTATCTTGCCTATCAGTGATGCCATCCATTGACACGACCTTACTGCTGTCCCTGCCTGACAAATCCAAGTCTGAATTTTTGCCAGTTTTTCCTTGGGCACCTTGATCATCATCGTTGATGTGTTGAAACTGAACCCCAGGAAATCTTGTTGGTGTGATGGAGTTAGAATGCTCTTTTTCCAATTGATTATGAACCTGAGGTTTTTTAATTGTCCAATCACTCTGGATATGTTCTCCTCCAGTTGTTTCTTCAATTTTGCTGCTACACAGATATTGTCCAAGTAGTATACTAGGTGAATCCCCTGTTGTCTGAGTGGTTCAAGTGCAAACTGCATCAATTTCGAGAATACCCTGGGTGCCACACTGAGTCCAAAAGGAAGAGTTCAGTACTGGTATATTGTACCCTGGTGTGAAAATGAAATGAACTTGTGGGATTCTGGGTGTATTGGTACTCCCAAATAGGCATCCTTCAAATCTATCTTGGCCAAGTAATCTCCTTGTTCTATTAGCTCCCTGAGAGCTGGAACACCCTCCATCTTGAAGTGATGGCACTGAATATATTGGTTTATACATTTGCAGTCTAATATCAGTCTCCATTTCATCACTTCCTATACCGTAAACATGTTAGATAGGAACCATCCATCTTGGGTAGGTGAGCATTCAATCACCCCTGTCTCTAGGAAACTCTGTACTGCTTTGTCTACTGCCATTTGATCTTCCATTGAAAGGTATAATGGAGAAGTCCTCCAAGGTATAGGTGGTCTTTCCCATTGTATCTGGTAACCCTCTGATACTACTGATCTGGCCCATTGATGGGTAGTCAAGGACATCCATTGTTTTGCAAATATTTGAAGATGGTCTCCTGGAGGTATGCCATCAGGTGGTGTCTGGTAATGTCCCACTTCTTGCTCTAGTAATGGAGTCATTACTGGTAATTGTGTTCTGTGAGTTTTGTTATAGTTGTATGTGAGCTGTCTGAGTTTTGGTTCTCCATATGACCTTGGTCCAAAAAATATTTGGTTTTCTTGCCATATTGGAAAGCTCCATGTCTTCTGGGATTAAATGACCTTTCTCCTCTTCTGAAGTCTTGTCTATAACCATCTTGTTGATGAGTTGTAGCTGCTTTAAGCATGGAATCTTCATAATGGGCTTGCTGGATTCTTTGGACCATGTCTGCAGAGAAGACCATGTCCTTGTTGTCTTCTTCATCTGGTTCATCTGGCTGTGCCATTGCTGGGAGGTTGAGGCTGCAGATGACAATGTCTCTGGCATCATTATTGATCTGTTTGCCACTCGCAAACCCATAGACTGCCAAGTGCCTGACCTTTTCCATGATCTGCTTGAGGAGGATTGCATCATCTTCTCCCCCTCTCCTCTCAACAATGATTTTGAGGTCTTTGTAAATCTCTGTTGCTGCTCTACCTGAAGTCCTGAGATGGTCTGCATCTTTGTATCTAGCCTGAACTGCAGAATACGTGTCCAGGTTTTTCCTCTTAAGTTCTGAGACAAAGGCCCTGTTAATGGCTCCTCCGTGGGTCCATTGGCCTCTGTCATAGGTTGTGATATCTTTCGAAAATCTTTGTAAGTTTGTTTTAAGGGATTTTTGGGTAACGTTTTCCATATCAGTGAGGATCTCTGTTGGCAGATCCTGGATTTCTTGTCCCCTGTCCCTTTGTTGAAACTTAAGCTCTCAGAAGAGTTCAAGCATTTCTGTGAGTTGTTCCTGAGAAATGTCATTGATGTCCATAGGTTCTAACCATGGTGCATGGCTTGGAAAGATCTGAGGATAGAAAGAAAAAAATTTTTATGAATAAATAAAGTGTGGCTTCAGAGAGCCAATACCACATCAGATGGAGTGGAAGTGGAGGTGACAACCACAATTGTGGTAGGTACACCACACAATTGTGTTATTTTGTGTTAAATTGTATTATTGTATTACCATGTTAATTTCTTAGAAAATAACATGATTTAACACAGATATGATTTAACACAAAATAACATGATTTAACATGGACATGATTTAACACAAAATAATGCACTTTAACAAAGTACTTATAAGGATACATTTGGTATATTTAAAAACCATTATTGTAATATTGTAGGTGCTTTTTATTATTGAAACATGCTTATTAATTAAAACCTTCAATTTCTATATCTTTTTCTTTGCTCATCTAAAGAACTGTGAGCATTGCTGGAGCCACGACCATGACCATGACCATGACCATGGCCATGGCCATGACCACAAGCAGAATCACAGCCAGAGCTGCTATGCTCTGTTCTATCTTCAGGGTACTGGACAGCCTTGTCCAAGAAACTACTACTATATGATATTATTATGTAAGTCAAAAGAATGGGTTTTTAACCATAATTCACATTGCCTGCCTTAAAACATATCTTTCTGGAACAGGCAATGGTGATAAACAAAACAGTTTAGCTTCTTCTTCTATACATCTTTGCTGCTTTGCTTTTCACTTTTGTAGATTGGTGCAGTTATTCCAACCTTGGTGAAGAATGTGAGCAGTGATCCAGCTTCCCTCACATGATGAGAGCTGGATCTTGAGTACCTTTTCTGCCTTTTGCTCAAATTTGTCAATGGCACAGGCTCTGAGGCTGCCTAGGATATTGCTCCACATTTATGTTAGCAGAGCCCCCATCTCTCTGAGCCTCTCTTCCACATATGCATGAATGATACACATCAAATGGATTGACAAATCCCTCCTGACCTTGTCAACATCATTAGCACTAATATCATAGTATTCCGATAGAGCCTGATCAATGTGGCAATTGTTGATGTCAGCATGCCTCATTTTGCCATCTTTCTTCACAGTTGGTAGGGGTACTCATCCCTGATGAGATAGTTATTAGTCAAGATTGATAATGAAGAAGAGGTCTGATACTTGATATATTCATTTAAAAACCATATAAAGAACACCTAACAATAACCAACAGTATTTACTCTAAGTACAAACCTGAACCATGCATGTTTCTAGAGCTTCAGATTCTACAATAGAAGAACCTGTAAGTGATTGAAGAACTCTTTCAATCTCACTTAGTCATCTTAGTATAATATTATGAAGATTAAAACAACACAATCAGACAAGTAGATTCAGTGAGACTGTGACCAGGATCTTTATTTTGTTTTCAATCTTCTTATATAGTTATCTGAGTGAAAAGCGGAATGTTATTGATGAGACTTCTTGTAAACCAATAATGAGAAAAGAAAAGATTTTATCCTAATGTCTGTTGAAATGAGCTACTGGTGCACTATGTAAATAGTGCAATCATTGGTGCTCTTACTGAGACAATGGGAGCCCTGGATGATTGGTAGGTAATTCAGGAACAATAATTAAATTACTGACTGATCAGAAGTACCTGTGGATAAATCCAGTGTAACAATAAAAATTTTACAAGAAGTTTATCTGGTGATGACTGAAACAGTCTGAGGAGAATGTCTGAATAGCATAGAAAAAAATGTCAGATATGACACTTAGAATCTCTTGTCCCATCACTTCTGTCATTGGTTCTTGATTATCCACCATGTTAAAAAGATTTTAAAAGTAGTAATGGTGATAGATGTTGTTGAAGGGAATGATTCATATATGCAAAATACAGTGAGATGCTGAGTTACTTTGAATGGACAAAATTTCATTTACAGTAATTAAATTATTCTGGCAGTGATTGTATCTCCAATTATAACACAAAAATACCAGTGCAAAAAGGAACCAACCTGTGATAAACCATATACATTTTTATTGTGATACAGTTCAACTGCTCACAATAAGGGATGGTCTTTGCTAATACAGCATTCAATCACACTGATCTCATATTAATGGATAACCAGATTAATTCTCTACACAATCTGTGGTTAACCAGGTTTCAGTTATTCACACTCACCAACCATCAAGGAACAATAGGAATATCGTAGTGACTCAGTAAACCAGTAAGAACATTTTTATTGACAGCTATAAAAGGATTAGATCTGCTTTTCAGAAATAAGTATCACTCTCATGGTACTTGTTTTGTATTATCTGATCCTTTTGATTACCTTCTCTATCACACTTCTGTTGAGAATATCTTGAAATTTGACAATGCCTCAATGCCAACTTTGCAAACTTGTATTTCACCAAAGCAGATGAGAACATGAGATGTTTTGTTCAGCTTTAGATACAGATGGGTCCAGTGATGAAAGAAGCTCTGTTGATTTAGAAGAACATTACTTTAACAACGATTTTGCTAACCAAAACGTTCAAGAAAGCAACTTCCAAAGCCCTGTCCCAAGAGAAGATGTGGTAATGCACGAGAGTAACCATAGCATTACACCTGTTGATACATATGATGAGTTTGACCTCCTTCTCGATGGCATGGATCAGCCAGAAGCTGAAAGCCTCCATAGCGATTCAGAGTCTAGCAGTATTGATGATAACTTCCTGCAGAATTACTTCACTAGCGATACTGAAAATGACATTGATACACAAAGTCCTCATGCTGAATCTCTTCAACCTGGTGGAACACAGGTCATAGATAATTCGAATTTGCCAGATATAAGCAACAAAGACCACTGGAACATCCATCTTAGCAACTTAGTACAAAAGCATAACTTATCAAGAGAGGCACACACAGATATTATAAATTTCTGCAATCAGTGGAGAGAAAGCAATGCATGTTGTAAGTCATGATAGGTGCACCATATGATTTCATTACTCTGAACCTTCTCAGTATCACATCCTTTAAATTCTGTATATCTCTCAAACAAAAAAATGATGCAGGCTTTTCCAGTAAAGAGTCACACTTTTGACGTGTGCAGAAACAGGTGTAAACTGTTCAGCGAGGGTGAGACGACATGTTCTTTTTGTCACACTTCCTGATACAAAAACGACCATTGTAAGGTATGATTTTATGGCTGTTGATATGGTGTATGTGTTTTCTGAGTTTAAATAGATATAGAGAGCACCAAGATATAATGTGCATTTTCAAGATAAAAGAGTATCAAAAGAGTAGTGGTAAGTTCGTGTTTAGTGAGCACCAGGTATGGTTTTGAGTCAGCACCAAGACTAGTGGGTATCTTTCGGTTGAAAGATGAAAAGAAATAAAAAGAGAAATAAAAGAGGTCTTGAACACCAAGTTTAGCAGGTGTTATAGGGATTCTTGATGGATCCTGTTAAAATAAAAAGAAACTATTTATTAGTAGATCGTGTGTCTGATTACCTATGATCTCGTGTTGGATCTTGTAAGTGTAATCAAAGATATGTGCAGAAATAAAGTAAATCTGAGAGATAGTACAAGAAAAATAAAAGTAGAATCAAAAGAAAATAAAGTAGTGGGCTCTGCCATGTTTGTCAATAGATTGAAATAAAAATCAAAGTAGAATCGAAAATAAAAGAAAAGAAAAAGGGTTATCAGTGGTTTCTTGATAATAACCAACAGAGGTGCAAGGAGACTTGAGTTTGTCTTGATATTCTTGAGAGAACCTTGGCTTGAGCTTGAGATTGTTAAGCAGACAGATGATTTTGTATCTGAAAAACCTGTATTTTATTCATTGAAAAGTGGGGGTATTTATACAAAAATTGAAAATACAAAATAGAGAATATGTATGTGGAGAAGGATAATAAGAAGGTGATGAAACAGTTAAAAATACTTGAGTTGCCTCATGTTCGAGCTTCTTGGGTTGCCTCATGTTCAGCATACTTGGGTTGCCTCAGGTTTGGCGTACTTGGGTTGTCTCAGGTTTGGCGTACTTGGGTTGCCTCGTTTTCGTAGCACTTGTGACTAGTTATGGGTTGTAGGCTGATTTCGATTGAGAGTTAATTTCGGCAGTCCGGTAGTGGCATTAAATTTGATAGCGGGCGGCAATAAACTCGATAGCGGGCGGCAATAAACTTAATAGCGGGCGGCAATAAACTCAATAGCGGGTGGCAATAAAGTGGATAGCGGTGGTATTGGAATTGATAGTATAGCAGTAATTACTTTCTTTCTTTGGCCTTTTCTTTGTAGTTTTCTTTTACACCTTTTGTTCTTTTCACTTTTTCTGTTTAACGTCCTTTATGCCTTTCGCTCGTTTCTGTCATCATCTGTTTTTATTCCTTCTGCTTGATAATTATATAAAAAAAAGAAAAGATAAAACGAAAAGATAAAAATAAAAGATAAAAATAAAAGATAAAAATAAAAGATAAAAATAAAAGATAAAAATAAAAGATAAAAATAAAAAAAAAAAGGAAAATGGGCGGTAGCACCAACAGGCTGCTACACCATTCAGTGCGACTGGCTGCCACCATGCAGTACCTTCCATTAAGTGAGCTATTGGCAGCAATGCTTACGAGTGCTGAACACTGCTCAATGCATCACGAGATGTACGCACATGTAAAAGGAGACACACTTACAGATATATTTGATGGAAGCATGTTCATGGAATATGAGCACTTATTTCCCAGTGAATTCAATACTGGTGTTACTCTTTTTGTTGATTCTTTTTCACCTTTTCACCATGGTCATAGCAGATCAATATCCATGACCATCATACACCTGATTGTTATGAACCTGCCAAAAACTGAAAGGGGATTGATTAGAAAAACCTAGAAAAACTAGACTGAATACACTCATGTAGATATAAACTTAAGAATTCACTGCAGGTGGTGATTATACCAGGGCCATCAAAGCTGAAAAACTTACACTCATTCCTTTCACCATTGATGGATGAGCTAAGACAACTTTCGTCTGAAGGTATGGTAGTGAAAGTGAAGGATGAGGAGGATATCCATCTCTGCGTACATCTTCTTCTTGCTTCCAGTGATATTCCTGGCATTGCAGATATGATATATCATACTGGACATAACTCATGCTATGGATGTCGCATCTGCTGAGTGCAGTCAGTTTCTCAGATTAGTCCAAAAGGATTAGGCTATGGAAAATACTTCCCTGGTAGTGCAGAGTTGGAAGAAGAAAGAAATGCTTCTGATTTTAAAGGCGAAAATCCAGTAATAGTGACGTAAATATGTTTGTGTATATCTAAAAAAAGAAAAAAAAAACTAGGAACTTGGCATTACCACATCCAACCCATTCATCGAGTTGAAGATGTTCCATGTACCATTCTTCTTTGGACTAGATGAAATGCACCTTATAGGGCAAAACATTGCTAGGCAAATCTGGGTGATGTTAAAAGGGAACTACGCAAATGCTACTACCCCTTTTGCTCTATCAAATGCACAGCAGCTTGCAGTTGGCAAATCCATCAGTCAATCAAGGTTATTATTACCCTTAGGTTTGGACAGGGCACTCAGTGGCAAGTAAACTATGTTGATAGAGTTGTAAAGTACTAAAAATGATATGGTTCAAGATATTTTTGCACGTCCAGGCAATGCTTGTGCCATAGACTGGATTGATTTCCTACTATTTGTTGTCCCAATGCTTGTCTATGAAAATCTGGAAGAAAATGAATGCATACATCTGTCGTCCATGTCAAGCCTTGTCACAGCATGTAGCATCACCTTGTCTTGGGATATATCCATTGATAGCCCTGACGGTCTGCTATCTGATATTCAAAGGCTAGAAAGGTGATTTTTTATTGCATAAAGGCATAAAGACATCACTAATATCCAGGGTTGGATTTACAGGCATTTGCAAGCATGACATGAATTTATAATCAATGAAATGCCTGAAAACTTGTACACAATCAATCAGCACTATCTACGCCATCTACCCACCATTATCCTAAAGATTGGCCTACCACAATTGTATAGCACTCGTGCAATGGAATGTGCAATAGGTATAGTTTGATAGTTTATTTGGTTTTGAACTTCACACATAATCTATAGGAGAGATTAAGGGTTACATCAAGTTGCGCATCTCCCTGGGAGCCAATGCATCCAATGCATTGTTGAAAATTGCTGCTTCCTGACATTTCAGTCGCCAAGCTGATGATGATACTGATGAGATGAAAGTAGATGATGCAAACGTATACCATATCAGTAGCGAAATCAGTGATGCCGAACTATGGGGACTGCCACTGATACACAACATGCATATGAACATTTACACCAAATGGAATCTTGCATACTACGTCCGAAAGTACTGGTGTCGTGTGGAACAACAAGAAGTTGATATTGACCCTGTGCTTTCAGCTGTTGCTCTGAAACTCTTTCACAATAATACTGAATATGACTGCTTGGTGTATCCTACAAGTAGATCAAAAAGGTTAACACACTTTGTAACTGCCTTAATTCCCGTGGATTTGAATGCAAAGAAGAAGAAAGCCAAGTATGTGTTAGCACGGAGATGATTCTTTTGCAAAGTGCTATTGTTTTTTGCACATAAATATGAAGGTAGGAGATTTATATTTACACGCAAGTAAAAACTGAACATGACCAAATAAGGCACCACCAAGTTGTTATGCTTTTTGAAAGTGATTGAACGCGTCTACCAGAATGATGCCGGTGCTCCATATGGAATGGCAAGGAGGGGCACGAAGCTGTATGTCACTGAGGTGGAAGATATTGAAGGATTTGCAGGGGTGTTAGAATCCTCAATACATGCAAATAGGGTATACTATATATACCCAGGGATGGATTTAGACGACGTACAGCTGATTGATAGCAAATTTTTGTAAAAAAAAAAAAAAAGTTCACAGAAATTGGCGGCTCTTGAAAAAATAATTTTTGTTTTCAAGAGATGAACACGATTTAACATGATTTTTAACACGCGAACGCGATTTAACATGATTTAACACAATTAAACACGATTTAACACAATTCTTCCCCACAGTGATAGTCAACACCCTTTTCTTCTATAATAAGCAATTATACGGTCTCATGCTATCATATCCTATAATAGAACTGTATTGTGTCAATCATAAGCACTGCTGTCGTGTAAGCAAGACGTTGTCAAGCACCCTCACAGCAAGTCTTTAATATAACTCCGTATAAGGGCTCACAGATCTACATACTCCCTGTATATTGCCGATCTCCCTGGTCCACAATACAAAGACATTCAGACAACAGAATACATGTACAAATCGATTATTATCATAGTATAAAAGACAAAATCTATCTTTTGAAATAAAGGCATCTAAGAGTCTCAAAGTATCTTTCTGACTATTTCTATTTTGTTTCTCTCCAAATATCACAATCCTCGAGCAACGTTGAATAAGAAAGAAGACAGAGATCGGAAGGTGGGGAGGGGTAGGTGGCCATGTCTTGACGCCTTTGAGTGCGCGAGATCCGTTGTAGCCACCTGTTGGCACTACTGCCCATTTTTCTCTTCTCATTTTTATTTTCGATTATCATTTATTTTTTTTATATTAGCAAGAAGGAGAATATAACAGTGGATGACAGAAAAAGAACAAAAAGTGTAAAGGAAAACTATAAAGAAAATGCTAAAGAAAGAAAGCAATGATTGCCATACAAAAGATTAATACTGTTACTATCCATTTTACTACTGCCTGCTATCAAGTTATTGCCACCCGCTATCAAGTTTATTGCCGCTGCTGGACTGCTGAAATCAACTCTCTCAATCGAAATCAGCCTGTATCCAATAACTAGTCTCAAGTGCTACAAAAACGAGGCAACTTAAGTACACCGAACATGAGGCAACTCAAGCACAAGCCAAGGTTCTCTCAAGAATATCAAGACACACTCAAGTCTCTTTGCACCTCCATTGGTTATTATCAAGAAAACCACCGATCACCCTTTTTTTTTTCTTTTATCTTTGATTCTATTTGTATTTTTATTTCAATCCATTGACAATCACGGCACAGAGCCCGCTACCTTATTTTCTTTCGATTCTACTTTTATTTTTCTTGTTCTATCTCTCGGATTTACCTTATTTCTGCACATATCCTTGATTACACTTACAAGATCCAACACGAGATCATAGGTAATCAGACACACGATCTACTAACAATTAGTTTTCTTTTTTTTTTAAACAGGATCCATCAAGAATCCCTATAAAACCCACTATACTCGGTGTTCAAGACCTCTTTTATTTCTCTTTTATCTCTTTTCATCTTTCAATCGAAAGATACCCAATAGTCTTGGTGCTGACTCAAAACCATACCTGGTGCTCACTAAACACGAACTTACCGCTACTCTTTTGATACTCTTCTATCCTGAAGACGCACTTTACATCTTGGTGCTCTCTACATCTATCTAAACTTGGAACACATCTTTGATCACAAAACTCACACACCCTATCAACGGCAATAAAAATCGTACCTTACACTGTCATCATGGCTAAGTGGTCCTTTAATTCGGCAATTGCCTCGGCTACTTGCACCTGGGGAGAGGGAGAAAGGGGTGTACTGGAAGCAACGGATTGCTTGTCAGCAGAAATCATGGGGATAATAGGAGAAGACATGGTAAGTGGTGAAAAATAAAAAAGAATAGGTAGGAGAGAAAAAGAATAGATGCCAGAATTCACTGAAAAAAATGTGATCTTACAGAAGATCAAAACAACACAATCAGACAGATAGATTCAGTGAGACTGTGACAAGGATCTTTATTTTGTTTTCAATCTTCTTATATAGCTATCTGAGTGAGAAGCGGGACGTTGTTGATGAGACTTCTTGTAAACCAATAATGAGAAGAGAAAGATTTTATCCAGATGTCTGTTGAGATAAGCCAATGGCGCTCTATATAAATAGTATGATCATTGGTGCTCTTACTGAGACAATGGGAGCCCTGGATGATCAGTAGGTAATTCAGGAACAATACTTAATTACCGACCGATCAGAAGTAGCTGTAGATAAATCCGGTATAACAATAAAAATTTTACAAGTTCATCTGGCGACAACTGAAACAGTCTGAGGAGAATGTCTGAATAACATAGGAGAAGATGTCGGATACGACACCCACTCCTCATGTATTATTTTTCACCTTGTGTTTGAGTTTTTTTTTCATTCCTTACAAACGATCAATGGGTGGGCGACATGCTAAATCAGCGAATGCCCATATACCCGCAATAAAACAAACGCTTTGACCTCTGGCATATTGACGACGCTCTCTTTCCAGTGTACTATTGTTACACAAATATCAACCAAACTGATAGATAACAACAGCAAAAAGACAGCAGACAAAGAATACGATACAAACGCATCCATTGGAAAAAGCAACTCATCCATCACCAAAGACCTTGAATCTACCATCAAACCTATAATAACTTGTGAAGGAAACACTCTTCTAGCTCCTGGACAAAAATGAACCTTTGCTACTGGACCTTGTATTTTCAATGTCACTCCATATAATCTTAAACGGCCCACTATACCAGCAGCCGCTGTCGATTACAACCAACTATGGTGTAACACAGCCACCAAAACCATCAACGATGGATGAAGAAACTCGAACTCTCATCCAGAATCTAAATAATCAAATCGTCTTATTAAAAGAGACTATTCAACAACAGCAAGCTGCTTTTACACAAGAAAAAGCAGCATGGGAAACTCGCAACAGCCAACTGTTAACATTATTTCTCAAGTTACAAGAAAAACTCGAGCAAAGCGAACCCAACAAGGCTAAAATCAGCACTGGTATCTCAACTTCGACTACTGCTAAACCAACTACTACAATCAACATCAGCAAAGTACCCGAAACATATGCTAGTAAAACTGCAAAACACCTACCTCCCTCGAAAAAATCGGTCAAACCAAAAACTCCAAAAAACTACCAACTACTGAAATGGTTCAACAACTTTTTTAAACACCCACTGGACCATCAAAATATGAATTCATTTACCTATCTTGTCGCCACCACTTACACCATACAGCAGTTCGTAAATTACTTACAGCCTTAAAAGTCCAACAGTCTCGTATAATTGATATACAATTTCCTGCTAAAGGAATTGTAGCATTATTGTTACATGCAGACTATAAACCTGAACTTCTCAGAATATTGAAAAACAATAGCATCCCTGTGAAATTGGACTTTAGCCCATTAGCAGCAGATGTTATTGTTGATACTAAATATGCCAATGCAACTATTATCAAACGTGAACAATTAGCACGTAGTGTGGAAATGTAGGATAGATAGAAATAAGAATAAAAAAAATAGAAACAGACGGATAGTTCCTTTGAGACTCTTTTAATCAGAATAAAGTAGAAAAAAGAGATATCGATCTAGTACATCAATTTCATATCCTATTTATGCACAAGAAATCAGAATGGAGATACTGGGAAATACTGGGAGAACAATGATTGAGTAAAACATGTCCTCACAGGTATCCAGTTATTCTTATCTTGTTCTCGTTATTCTTCTCTATGTGATAATCTTTGATCTGGCGGAATTGCGCTTGTACCTGATCTTTAACTTGATCTGACACCTGGTTCAACTTCCGCTCTGATCCAGGGTTGGTCTTCTGAGTTAATTTTAATACGGTCATAGCCGATATGTTTTTACTACAGAATAGATCTACCTATATGACATTATACCCCCCCAGGTTGAAACAACCGCTTGAATTAATGTCAGAATTGATAAAAACCTTGAAAAAACCCTGTGGGAAAAAATCGTGAGGAAAAGATCCTGAACAATAATCCATGCGAGAGGATCATGCATAAATAGTTGCCTTATTGGCGGTTGCGTTTGCTACGTCTAGGAGCATCTGCAGAATTGCATGGTTGCTTGTTTGTTGATTTGGTAGTAGGAGATGATTTAACATTGCCTGATTCATCTAATCCAAAACGATTCCAATATTCAGTAATAAAACCGGGATCAGTAAACTTATCTGCAGTAAGCCATTGACCATCTTCAGGACCATAACCTTTCCATCTTATAAGGTATTGCCAGTGTCCGGGTTTGCCTTTGTGGGAAATGATTGCCTGGACTTCATAAATTTCGTCTTGTGGCACAACTTCGTCCACATTGATTAATTTCATTTCAGAGGGCAAATAGTCCCGGGGCATAAGAGCACCTGTTTCGTCTTGAAGTATATAAGAACCACCTTGCGTCTGGCGCAGGACAGTATAAGGACCTTCGTATACGGGTGATAACTTGTTTGCACGTGATTGGATTTTTACCATGACGTGGCATTGATCAGGGAAACTGACGATTTTATGTTTTTGATCAAACTTTTGTTTCTGTGCGGTACCGTATTGCTCAACTTTTCTTTCAATGCAGGAAAGACAACATCCGACATATGTTGCACTCTCTTCATTAGTTCGTCATGTGACAATGGTTCAGATGGCACAGCATTCTCAGCACGATAATCCTTGAACTTATTGATTCGTCTTGCGAACATTAGCAAGAAAGGCAAGGAACCAAGCCGTTTTGAAATACGTCTATTGATTTCCAGTTGTGTGCTGGGCAAGTAAAAACCCCAGTCTCTTCCAGCACCCTTAATTTTCTTACGGATAACCTGCGTTGTGGATTGTACCCATCTTTCAGCTATACCGTTTGCTCTGGGGTGATATGGCGTTGTGAGCCTGTGGTCAATTCCCAAGCTATCAACTAACTTCTTCATGAAGCTGTTCTTGAATTCGGTGCCATTGTCAGATTGTATGATTTTAGGTATACCGAAATCACAGAAGACCTCAACGAATGCTTTCACCAAGGTGTCTGCTTGCTTATTTGGCAATGCCCGTAAGACGCAGAATCGTGTGCATACATCCACAAATACCAAAATATAATTGTTTCTGGACGTTGAGGTTTTGTGAAAGTTTGCAAGATCTACTGCCCAGTGATCACCGGGAAGGTATGCATAAATGGGTCGCAAGGAATGGTAACCTTTTTGCCCAATATTGTAGCGTTGGCACTCAATGCACGACTTTACATATTCGACGGCATCCTGGAATAGATTTGACCAGTATAACCCATCTGCATGAATATGTCATACTATATGGTTCGCTCCTTCATGTCCGCCTGCCAGGTGTGCTTGTTCCAGTAATTCATGTCTTTCTTCTTCTGCAGGTGTTATCATGTATTGCGGTATTACAACGCGCTTAACCTTAAACAACCTTTGCTTTCCTTCTTCTGTCCGTACCTTCTGTGTTGCTTTGTCAACAACAACACTACCCCCCTCCAGCTGGTCACTCGGGGTGAGCAAGCGTGAAAGGTTATCAGGTAACACATTGTCGATTCCAGGTACATGTATAACTTGGAAGTTATAATCGAGGATGGTATCCAACCAATTGATCGTCATTGGATTGGCAATCTTTTGTGTATGCAGGTAAGTGAGAGCCTTATGATCTGTATATAAAGTGAACGGATTTTCCCATAAGAATTGATGGAACTTTTCCAAGTCATAGATAATAGCCAATAGTTCCCGTTTGGTAGTGCTCTAATTACGCTCGGAATTGCTCAAGCATCGTGCCATAAAGCCGATATACTGTTTGACACCGTCTTTTTCCTGGAAAAGGACAGTACCAATACCAAAATTGGAAGCATCCGTGGCTACTAAGAATGGTTGATCCATATAGGGATAGGAGAGTAGAATTTTGCATGACAACACTTTTTTCAGTAAGTTAAAACGTCTAGTGTGCACGTCTGTCCACAGTTTATCCAAGGATCCTGCCGATCGTAGTGCATCAAGAGGAGCGCTAATCTGGGACACTTTAGGTATATGGTCTCTGAAGTAATTGATGATACCCATGAAACTCTGAATACCCTTTCCAGTGTGCGGCATTGGCCATTGTAATACATTGGTAAGTTTCCGTTTATCTGGAGTCACACCTTCCGTAGAGATGCAAAAACCAAGTAGGTAGACACTTTTCTGAGCAAAATGACATTTGCCTGGATTGAGCAATAAATTCACTTTTGTCAAGGCATGGATCGCCATTTGGACATGAGTGATATGATCCTCAAAAGACTTTGAATGAATAACAATGCCATCCACAAACGTTTGAACAAAGGGAATGTCTTTAAAGATCGTGGACATGACTCTTTGAAATTTGGATGAGATCGGTTTTAAACCGAATGGACATCCCTGAAACATATATTGAATACCATTATAAGTGAATATCGTTTTGTGTTGGTTTTCATCCCTGATTTTAAAACGATGGAAAGCGTTTTTTAAGTCAAGTGTAGTAAAGATAGAAGAACCACCTAATGCTGTGAAAATATCTTTCATCAATGGCAGTGGATAACAGTCATCTGGTAGGCAACGGTTGATATGTCGTGGATCAAGGCAAGGAAATTTGCCAGTCTTACTACCATACGCATCTTTCTTGTCCGCTAAGGTGAGAGGACTGTTCCAATTGGCATTGATGGATGCTCGTACAATGATACCATCTTTTAACCAAGTATTGACAGCTTCATCAATAACCAGACGAATTGCAAATGGGAGAGGATATTGTCTTTGATACACCGATACACCATCTGGTGTTGGTAGGCTAATGACAGATTCCGGGACTGTGCAAAATGTACCCTTGGGGATGGCTTTGTTTGCATCAATAAAAGGTTGGATCTCCTTTTTAAATCGTCCTTGCTCTGCAATAGTTCCTACAGGCGAATTGTTTGGCTCAGACTGATCTTTGTCTTCCAAATCAACTGTGTGTGGATCAGAATTTTCTTTCATTATTTCTGAATCCCGTTTGGTGGCAACACCCATGACGGCTATACCTAATCTAGGTAACAAGTCCGTTCCGATGATGACATCTAAACCTTCTGATAGACTCATGACTTCGAATTGATGCTGGACAACATGATTATTATGTCTCAAGGTGAGTCTTTCAGTAATACCAGTACAAGATGTATTCGCACCTGTCGTATCTGGACACACATTTCAGTAATGTCAGCTCCAACAGTATATAAATTACGTAGACCAATTTAAGTAAACAACTTAACTCAATAAACAAGAGTCTCACGATACTTCCTCGTCTACGACTACATCAAGAATACCACAATGCTTCATGCTCTTTCCCAAGTTTGAGGGTCTCCCTGACCCTTTTTCAGCTATTTTTGTGCCGTACAAACATTAAATTTTCCAATTTGATCGCAGCTGCTCTAGTTGAAAGACCATTTCTCATATACTTCGATGTGTATCGTCAGTATATTCTCATTGTTCGACGTTTTTCGTTGTGATGTTTCATTTACTTCAAGAGACGTATCGTTTTCTTTATTTTTGACGGCTCGTTCATTACCGGTTGTGTCAACTGTGTTACCAAATTCATCGTTATAAATAAACGTGATCACATATTTTGTAAAAATAAATAAATAAATAAAAGAAACAATAAAAAGATAAAGTAGAGAGAAAGAGAACTGCTTTGAGGTCGAGCTTACGCAAAGAAATCCTCCAAAAGTGTCCGAGTATTTGCTGAAAAAAAAAGTATATCCCCGCCTCTTTGTGCAATGCCTTTCTCCGAAGTTTCAGATCGGCCACAGAAACTACTGTGAAGGGAAAGTGAGTACAAAGTACATGGAAGAACAGTCTGCCTACACAGTAGTCTTTCTAGTATAAAGATCAACTGCTTTTATTGAATAAAGAAATTTTTTTATTCCTATCGTCTGTTTATTTTCTATAGATCTCTGATATTGTGAATAGAAAATTCGATCGGTTCTCCCTGATTTATTGTCAAGAATGGAGGTGTTTTATACTATTTCTATGAAGAGAGCTTAACGAAATACAAGTAGTGAAGGTATAAGAGCCGTGAAAATAGAATGGTTTAGCGTAAATAGCTGTCGTTGGGTCAGTAGGCCTGTTTCTTCCCTTAATATACTTCTTGCAATCTCGAAGCCAAAAAAATATTTTCCAAATAATTGGCGTGCCCGATGTTTACAAATCGCCTCCTCATAACAAACTCGATACTGTATCATTATGCACTCCTTCCCTTCCACTTAAGAGGAGATACAACGATGATGACGTTAATATAGAGCAACAATTCAAGAAACAAAGTGACTAACTTATGATTACTGTAACGTTTTCCGCAACCACTGACCAGCAAGCTCTGTGCGTTGTATATTCTGCGCCCTGCTGTTTGTTATCGAAAACCACTCCTGAAGGTGAAGAAGGTTCTGTAGACGCTGTTGGTCATTGTGTGCTAGTGGCAATGATGAATGAGCGCAGAATCTCACCATGACGCGTTTATTGCTTCGAACGAGTCGAAAGGTCGAAAATTCAAAGATTCAAAGGAAGTGAAAAGACGAACGGAAAACGATAAGGATGAACGGCGCATCAAAATGCACGAATTCATGTTGCGTTATGTACAATTTGGAGTACGCAACACATAATTGGGACTTACAAGGAACGCTAACCACATGTCTGACATGTGCAGCCAATTTCTGTCTGCCGACAGAAGTACTCTGTCTCCATTAAACCGCAGCAAGCTATTGGATGGTAAAGATTTTGTACTCGGCAGCACCTATTATCGGTATGTCTTCCTCGGTATTATTTTGTTTATACTTATCGCGTCATTTGTAATGTAGGTACGAAAATCATTCATGGCAGCTCTGCAAAGAGTAGATACATCTCGTCGCCTCGTCTGTAGTTAACGCTTATTTTAATGCAAGGAAGTAGACGAGGGCCAATACTATGACGGAAGGTGATCAGAACTTCCGGCTTGGGTAAGAGATATATTTCTGACGCTTTTTGTTGTGTCATAGATGTTGCTTAGAGTCCAAATATAATTGTTTATTGAATGATATTTTACGCTTCCTACCCGCCAACCGCGCAAACCAAGCCAAAGACAGTACTGGCAAAACACGTGGCCCATTCTATGTGACCTTCTCAAGTCCATAGATCGCCTTACCCATCCACCAGAACAATTATCAGAGGACCAGACTGGACCATCCACACCTACTACTGATTTCCTCCTCTGGCTTGCGCGACCCCTCATCTCTACACTTCCCTACTTCCCTCTCCACCTGCCACTTGATTCCGATCCTTATCTTCTTTTCTCTCTCTTTTCTCTCTCTTTTCTTTTTCTCATCTTCTCATCCTTCCCTCTCCTTCTCTCTCTTCCCCAAGTCCCGCCCCCGAACAGATCCTCTAACCTTCATTTCTCTGCCCTAATACTATAGATCCCATTCCTCCCGCCTTTGCCTTTTTCCCTTTACGCTAAAGGGGGGTTTTTTTTTTCATTCTTTTCCTCCGAGATCGGGCTAGAGCGGACATGCTTAGTTACCGACGCGCTCACGGTCATTATCAAAAGTTAAATAATAAAGTTTTGATTGATATTTTACGCTACTCTAAGATAAATTTTGCGTCAGGAAAGGGTCCAAGTTTGCGCTAAACATAAAATAAATTTGGAGACAACGCAAAAATGATATTAATCGTTCCGCAAAGCATTTTAGTCAACCACGCAAAAGACATTTATGATTGCCGCCAACAAATAGGAAAAACAAAGTAGAATCATGTTGGTGCAACTATTAGGACTGGTAATAGGGCACAAGGCTGGTCACAGCTTTTTACCATATCGTGTGGTCTAGCAAAGCCATAAACTCAACCTCATGACATTGTTATGCCGGGATTTATCGTAGTCTGTCTGAGGTGTTCCTTTTCCTTCTGAAACAAAATAATAAACAGAACACGTCTATTGCCAGTTAAATAATTTTTATAATGTTATCATATCTATAGGTACTAAACCCATGTAGTCGTTGTTTTTTTTTTCACTAGTGGCGCGGGCCGATAGTACACTTTAAGAGAGTGTATGAAAAATCGAAATTCAGCAGCGAAATTGCAGATTCCAGCGATTTTTATATATATCTTCCGTATTGATTTGTAATCGTTAGATTGTGTATGTTTCCCGGTAAATAGCGATCCATTTATCTCTTGTTTTATATATCTAGAGAAACGCCTCTGAGTAGCTGACCTTTAGTATCGGGTTAAAGAAATCCCTTGGTGTTATTCTAGTCTTTTCCGATCTCACGGTGCCAATACCATTATTAACGTAGAATTATAATGATAAAAATTATACTTCTGCACGATCGACATTATAAAAGCGGAAAACGGAGATAAAGTGCGCTGAAGCTACTTATTTTGTGGGGCAAAGGGTATCAACCGAAAGTTCGGTAGCTTCCGACACCACGCTGTTTGGATAAATAAGTAGCCACAGCCACTGTGGAATCTAGCAAACTTTATACTAAATATAATGGTGTCCAAGGTGATGATTATTAATCACGCTGTTATATCCAGCATAGCTAGACCAGGATGTTTTGGAAATAGCAAGCACGGCTGTTGGGCTGCCCGCAGTGCAATTGCAGCCTAATGTCAATATAGCAAAAAATACAACAAGCTACCTGGTTTAGAACAAAAGATCAACTTTAGTGTGGTGGTTACACTTCCACACATTGACGTGTCACATGCCAAGGTTCAGCGGCAGGCGTGGATATCAAATAAGATTTTCTTGGTAAGTAGTGTGTGTTGGTATCATCCGCAGGAATTATTAAATGGTACAACGATACAAATGCATTAATAGTGGTCGTCAAGGCAGTTTTTGTTTGTGTGATTTTTTGATTCGCAAACAAAGTATTCGTCATTGCGATAAGCGAGTCCCGGGTAATAAAATAACTCGGATTAAAACGTTGAGGCGGACGGAGTTACACAGGGGTGAAAAAAATTACCGGAGATCGTGCTTTAAGATGAGTATAAATACAAAGGGTCCTCCTTTATCGATTCACTGAATCAGTCTCGGGAAACACTCTGACAGCACGAACAATGAGTGGTTCAGGGATGCACAGCAACCAATCTCGACAAAGCGTTACGGAGGAGTATGACGGAAACGATCTGACGCTTACCGTGCCAGGCGACCTGGAAAAGCAACTGACACAAGAAAAGGCAGCTCACCCCCAGTACAACTGTGAAACCTTAGAGAGAGTCGAAACTGTGCGTACAACCGTTGACATAGCTAGTATTATTGAGACACCAGATGATTCTGCCTTTTATGAATCGATACCAGATGGTGGTTACGGATGGGTGGTTGCCGCGGCTGGTTTTCTAAGTAACTTCGTTGTATTCGGAACAGCATCCATTTGGGGTATGGTTTGCCATTGACATTGTTATAATTTCTAACATATTTGGAAGGTGTCTTCTCCTATGCATATCAAACTACGATCCTGGAAAACAAGGCCACTATGGTGGAACTGATGGGTGTGGGATCTGTGATCATCGCCTCTCTTAATCTCATGACGCCATTTAGTCCTCTGCTCGGACGGTTTGGGGCGAGATTTGTTATGATGCTTGGTAGCGTCATGATGGCTCTTGGTCTTATTCTAGCAGCATTTAGTTATGAGATCTGGCACTTATATCTCACTCAAGGCGTGCTATTTGGCTGCGGTGCATCGCTCGTGTACATGGTAGGTATCTCCGAACAAAAAAAGTTCTGAATGCTAATAGTTTATTTTGTAGTCTGTGGTCGCCGTTATACCCCAATGGTAATTTTGAACACCGCTTTGGAAAAACAATTTAATCCCCTTACACATTGTTTCGTATGAACAGGTTCACCACTCGTCGTGGTGCCGCTATGGGCATTAGCTCAGCTGGAACTGGCTTTGGCGGATTAGCACTCAGTCCAATGGTAAACCGAATATATGGCTGGATTCACCCAAGCTAACAGCATACCTTAGGCAAGTTCTCTTATTGAAAAATTCGGACTTCCGTGGGCGTATAGAATCATTGGCTTGATGTCATTTGGTATTTGTGTGATTGCCACTATTATGCTTCAAACGCGTCTCCCGCCAAAACAAGGCAAACAACCTATCAAATCGCCTATAAAGCCATCGATGCTTAAAGACTTCAATTTTGTACTTTGGTTACTTGGTGCGGTCATTTCGGTTACGGGATACTTAATCCCGCTATTCTATCTACCCAGTAAGGTGACTGTGAACGCCGAATGATTTTACTGAATTCCTTTGTTAGAATATGCTGCGTCTATTGGGATTGCACGTCCAGATGCCTCTAACTTGCTTGGTATCTGTTGTGCTATGAATGCTATTGGCCGTCTTGTATTAGGTTGGATTGGTGACAAGATCGGAAGACTTAATATGTACATCATATCCGCTTTGCTGTCTGGAATTTTTTGCATGCTATTATGGCCTTTTGCGGATAATTATAATAAGTTACTGGCATTCTCCATTCTATGGGGATTTGTTTGTGGTATCTACTACGCCTTGGTACGTTGCTTGTAATGGCCTTACATTGTTTTTAACAAGTTTTTTTTTTTTTAGGCGGCACCTATCACAGGTGCAATTGTGGGTATTGAAAATATCTCGTCTGGTCTTTCCATTCTATTCATTGCCAGCGCAGTTGCCAGCATTGGGCCACCTGTGGCATCTGCCATCCAGGATGTGACACCAAATAATGGTTATATTGGCGTCCAAATGTTTTCCGGTGGAGTCTATATTTTTGGTGCCTTACTATGTATTGCACTCAAAGTCAAAATGACCAAGTCTTTGTTTGCCGTCATCTAAAACTTATAGATTCTCTTTCTTCTTTTTTTCTTTTTTTTTTTTCGGATATCCGCTAGTAGGACGATTCCAAACATTCGTATATATATACATTTGCATTTTTACCAATTTTTCTGTACAGCAACATAATAATAAAAAAGAAAAAGAGCTATTTTAATCTCCTAGCCACGATTCGTCTAGTACGCCTTGGGGCCAGCATCGTCAATTGGTATACAAGTGACCAAAACATTGTTGGTGTTGAGTACAGATTTTAATGAGACATAAGTTCAGGTCAGCCAAACTCGGCAGCAATATTGTCTATCTTGTTGAGAAAAAATGGTTTTTTTTTTATCGCTCACTTTGAAGTGCAAAAAGAAAAGATCTCAGGAGTTCAGAAACTAAGGTTTTTAATGTTTAGTTTAGAATTTTAACTCCGCCAAGTGGGTTTGCGAGATACCAGTATCTGTCATACATAACAGTTCTAGACTGGCATTGTCCCTCTGTTAAATTCAGTTCTCTAGAGTTATTCCATAGTAACAGTGATCCCTGTGCTTTTACCAAATAAATAGTGGACAGTCAATCACTCATAACTATAGTGGTAACAGTACCTAGGTTAATTGAAATTTCAATGTAGGAAACGCTGTTGCCTATTTCTTACAGTGGTAAAATAAAATATCGTTCGATAAATTTAAAACATAGAATAAAAGTGCTAAGTTTCCTTTATCCTACGGAAATATATTTACTGTGAATGCAAAGCTCACATCAGGATGCAGGATAATTTGAAAGGCACTAACGTGGAAAGAGAAATAAAAAAAAAATGCAGTAGAATGATGACTGTTTGATCAAGTTATATGAAGTCATACAGAACAGGAGTTTGACCTGCTGATCGGTCGGATGGCCCAGTTTGGAAGTATGCAAATCCGTCCAGCTATGGTAAGTATCCGTCAACCGAGGAACGCATAAACAGACTTTAATGACGTAGTAATTGTGTGGTGTGGCAAAACTCGTCGCCTATATAAAACATAGCCTAGTTCACGCGTTTTTTATGGATTACTACTTCCCTTTTCCAAATGACAGTATCAAGCACTGGCAACGGACGGGCTGATGAACACACTGGTCTCTTGAATGCCTCGTCAGCAACATATACTTTGGAGCTACCTGACATCGATCAGTTCGATCCAACGGTGTCTCTTGACAAATTAACTGAGACTATCGAGGATATCCTGATTCATGACGAATCGAAGCAAAAGAAGATTTCACGGGAAGCATACCGCCATGTTACCGATCGATGGCTAACGAAGCACCATCACGGCCTTCTGGCACGCTATGGTATCATCAATCAAGACGCACCAGGAAGTGGTCTCCCCATTGCTGTTTGCGACGATATTTGGCAGGTGGGAAAAAACGCATCCGTTTGTGCTATTCTGGGATTGCTTGCGGAACAACAACAAGGCAGTCAAGAAAACCACAAGACACACGAAGAGTTCATGCAATACTTGGCTCTTGCGACATTACAACATGCACTGAGTCAGAGTGCGGCTATTGATGTCGTAAAAAAAGAGATGCTGATCAAGCCGTGGGTGGATGGGAAGTCAGGTAAGTCTATCGGCATCTTAGTCAATTATCTGATAGTTCGCGTTCAGCACTCCAACTGGCGATTGAAAATAATTATCAAATATTCTTGTCTGATGGCGAGATTTCCAATTTCACAAAGGTAAAAAAGCAACAAGTCATAGAATCAGTTTTCGCGTAACGCCTTTTCTTTCTTTCCTTTTTTTTTTTTTTTTTTTTTTTTTTTTTTTTTTTTTTTTTTTTTTTTTTTGCTTTAGACCCTCTGGTCCAATGGACGCAACTGGAGAGATGTCAAACACCCTTCATCTATCTGGGACTCACATGAACCAGTGAATCGATATGATACATTATTCTGGCTTACAAGTGCATTAAAGCTATTTTTCACACGCTGGGCTGCAGGAAGGTAAAACAGTGGCGTGCATGTTTGTTTGGTTATCTGAGTTCATTTGTTCGTACTAGGTATCAAGCCTATGTTAGCTTGTTCACCGGACTCGTGTATTTTGCACTACAGTTGGCGACAGTAGCTGATGTAGATTATCTTAACGAAAATCCTCGAATTTATGAATATGTTTACTACGGTTTTGTAGTATCAGACATGTTACTGGAACTTGGAAAGGTAAATGAGCGACGGTAGACAAAAAGGGATTTGAAACTTAACAAAAGATCTTGCAGATTTTCAGACACCCTGTTCGATCATTTGAAACATTATCCACTTACCTTTCATTGACAGCATCCGGGCTGGCCTTTTCCGCTTTTGTACTTCGAACGGACGGACTTCTTTCTTCTGATTTGGAAGATGAAATCAGAAGGATAGAGCTTTCATACACCTTGGCTGTTTGGGCCACACCCTTAATGGCATTCCGACTCTTTATCTGGGGGGACAATCTCTGGTGGCCAATTACCAAAATCAATTACATTGTTCAGAAATGCGTTGTCAAATCGCTTTGGACGATGGCATTATCTTTGTTTACCCTTGTCGCATTCTGGGCTAGTCTCTACTTCCTCCAGCGAAATGACACCGATCCATGGGTGCTGTTGTTAAACCTGGTCCTTGGTGAATTACAGTAAGTTCGTTACCTTCTTGTCACACAAAGGCTCAAATACAAACCTTCTTTCTACAGCGCCCCACGCATCGGTGGCACAGTGATCTACAAGCCTTATTCAGCTGGCGTACTATTAATCGCATTCCTGATTGTGACATTACTTGTTGGAGCACTACTTATTGCATCCTTCCTCGCTGTCGCCCTTGAAATCTATCCGCAACTTCCTAGTGTACGAAGAATCACTGAAGCTCAACGATCCGTTCGCAAGCCGGAGTTTGGCGTTTTTATCCCTACTGTTGCGATTGAAATCTTAATCGGTGGCGTATGGCTGTTGATACGACCCTTCTATGGACACGGAAAAATTATCTGGCTGGAAAAGACCCGACAGGTGCTATGGTATATTGTTTATTCACCGATCATCCTTCTTGTGGGCATTGTGGAACTTTTAGGGTTTGCAGGTGAAAAGGCTTACAAATGTTACGAACAATATCGTAATCGTAATTGATTTGGCACAAGTAATAGCAATTGTTTATTCATAAACATGTCGCAATGTTGTATTATGTTTCAAAATTGACTGTTTTTATCCCAAAACGTGCCTCACGGACGCTAAATGTGCTCTTCTTTCGCGCTAAAGCTTTTTGAGTAGTGTTATCTGTTATTGATGTTAAAAACGCGGATAAATATCAATAGTTATTCCTCTTTACCAAACAAAGCAGCATATAACAATAGTAAAAAATGTTTCAGAATAAAAGTTACTCGGTACCTTTTGTTTTCTGTTCGAATCATGCATATTCAACGGAAAATAGGCTGCAGGAGTTGACGCATAATGTGCTCATTCAACTTATTGTTCCGATTCAGTACTGCACAGGAAGCAGAAATGGATTAATAGCTAATTCTGACCAAGCAAACAGGAAAATTAGTCACCTTATTGTGAAGGCCACTTTGGCCGGAAAAACAATGTAGTTTGTTGAAAGGGTATATATTGTTACAAATACACCGCACCCTGTACCTGGCGAAACAAAAAAGTTACCGAGAAAATGTTAAACTTGGGTTATACATATGTGTGGGGTGGATATGTGTCTACTTCTGCAAGTACGGTACCCTGAAAGATCTATATACAAGCCCGGGAACAGGGCACCAGAGGTAGCTCGTATTTCAGCTTAAAGAGCATGGCCAAACGATGTAACAACGTAGGCCAACAGAGCATAGGCAAATTGATAGTACTCCCAAACTTTCGACAGACATCTCAACAAATCACTTTTATTTAACTTTTATACCGTACTGCAGTTATTGTAACATAGAGATTGTTTTTTTAATAAGTATATCCTATCCTTTGAGACTGGACCAAAAGAGTACCTTCCCTTTTGGGGATACCTCCAGCATTTTCTTTCAAATATCTGCAGTAAGAATAATACCAAAGCAATCCTACTTGTATTCAGATAAAATGTACGTTGTATATGAAGAATAGCAGTCAAAGGTACGTATTTAAAATCAGCATTTCTCAAGTACTTTCAGCGTTTTCTTGTTTTTGGGGTACCTCCAAAATAACGGCACTGAAGAAGAAGTTTGAAGCAGAGCATATAATAATATAGTACGGTTCAATACTGTATCGCAAGGTAGCACACCGCAAAAGAATACATAAAAAAAAATATTTGAAAAAGATACATAACAAGAGGAAATAGAGAGAAAGAACACACACGTTCCATTATTATAAAGATATCATGGAATTAGGACGCACTGATGAAATTGCAGCCATACATTTATTGTGCAAGCACTTAAACCTCCATGATATCAGGTACTGTTCCTTTTGAAAAAGATGAACTTGGCACACTCCAGTTCAAAAAATGCGTTTTAATATATATCAATCGTGATAGCGTTTTTCTTCAATCACATTTAGACATGGTCATCACTGTATATATTTGAGCGTGCCCCGGGTTTTTATTTAGTTAGGATACTAAAAGCGCGTGAGATGGCGCCTTTGTTCTTTCAGAAACAACGACCAATGTAAACCCTTCTATTCCCACGATCTCTTCTGTTCTAGTCAAAATGCATAGTCCAGATATAGTCGGACAAGAAGAGGCCAAGAAAAAAAACAACCTGTCGTTTGCTTTCGATAATGAGGTTTCCTTTTTATAGTTTCGGTGGAAACTTACCGCTGCTGCTAACTATCTTGCTAGGACTTCAGAAACATAATCCTAATGTGACAAATAGCACAGTGAACAGAAAAAAGAAAAAGAAAAAAAAAAGTAGGATATCCTATCCTGGGCACGGATAATATGGAATTTTTAGTCGCTTCAAGGCAATTCCTTCTCCAGCGGCGAACCAAGAATATTCGCTATTTTAAGTCATACAGCGGACCAGCAGTCTTCCAGGCTATTATACATTATGGAGAGTGAATTGATGACAACATTGGACGCCATGTAAGCGTACTAAACTTTTGAATTGTTCTGCTCATTTGCATGCGTATTAAAAAAGTGCGAACAAAGAAGGCGTCAAGGGTGTACTTCTAGCCGACGAAATGGGCCTCTGTCTCGGAGGTAATGATCACTGATTTACCGAATGGTCTTGTTGATCTTCTTGAAAAAAGCACGGGGAATTGCTAAACCAGAAGCGGCTGCTTTTGTTACCTCCATTGCTAATGCAGCTTGGCAGCTTAGCGATGTCGTGGAGGTAGAAGACAAGTCGCAATACCCAACTATTCATGCTGAGTACGAGAATACGTATGTTGTACGCGTGTCATGTAGACCTTTTTTTTTTAACTTATACGTATTTATTATAGCAAAGCTGTCATCCGTAGAGAAGGAACTTTTACTCTCACTATGTTTATGTAAAAAAGAAAAAGGGGTGGTTTATACTCATTTCTTCTTGCTTTTCTTTTCTGCTGGTAACTGTTCTTCTTCTTCTGCCGCTCGTTTTGCAGTTCCATCCCGAGGTTTCTTCTGAAAAAAGCTTGTAATTGAGCCTTTAAGTTGATCCACTGGAACGACAAAATCTGGCGAGTTGTTCTTTATCGATCCAACCCTGTCTGTTACTTGATAACTGCAAATCCTTCTTAGCGTGATTGGATATAGATTTGGTCGCTTTTTACCAGACCAAGTCGCCAGTGTATGATTTCATCATCTGCACCAGCTGATTATCCCAACGTTGTGATGGATCCAGCCATGTCTGGATATCCGATGATCCGTTTTCCAGGATCACTGGCATCCGATCATGCAAAAAAGAGAAAAAAGAAGAGGAAGAGGTTGTTACGATAGTACACGTGTACAGTTGATCATCTATGAACTAAATCTCGATGAAACAAATAATTGGCGTTTTTGGCTTACCTTGATAATTGAACATATCGTAAAGTCCCGCAAAAAGCATCAGTTTCCCATCCTTTCGCTTTGTGTAATACGGTATTTTTTTATTGCCAGAAAGCTTTTTCCATTCATAAAACCTGTGTTGCATTCATATCGCCTCAGTTCGTCGGAACAAAAAATCTTACCCATCTGCAACGACAATGCATCGTCTTTCTTGCTTGGCACGGTCAAACATCGACCTCTCCAACGTGAGCGTCTCATCCCGAGCATTGATAGGCTAAAGCAGTTCATGAAGGTTAAATGAAAATAGCACCTGTATGATTTACTTGAACATCAGGTGTCTGTTTGGCGTACGAAGGAATAAAGCCCCATCGCTAAATCACGATTAATTACGATTCATGTTCAAGTTCCATTACCATAGTTTGAAGTATGAGCTCATTTTGGTCATTCATACGAACAACTGGTACCCACCCACGAGGGGCTAGGTTGTAACTTGGATAGAACTTTTTTTCATCTTTCCATTTCTCCGTGACATTGACATCACTTTCAAGCAGTTTGCTCCGGAGATTTGGTGCACATGTGGAGCATGCAAATCGTCCGCACATGATCGTTCTCTAATTATGCAAAGGGCAGCTTGATATCTGTTCTTATTACTTGTTAGACCTCGTATAAAATCTGACAGTGACCAGACCGACAGATAGTCGTGCAGTTGTTGAAACCGAGGAAAGAAACAGAGCCACGAGAACCGTTTTCAATCTCAATCGCTTTTCTTCAGTTGAATATCATTATATCCCACCGTTGTTCTTAATTTTATGAAGCCCCATATTCTTGTATCCTGCAGCACCAAAAAAAAAAAAAAAAAAAGAATGTCAAACATCGTGGGAGAGCAATATACAAAACAACTATCATGCGCTAGCTCTTTATCTGCAGGACGTATGGTTTTAAAACGTATTCAGGAGTAGTGGAGAGAATGCTAGCCGTTTACTGATATCAAATCAACTTATGACACTATCACAACCAATGTCCAAGTGAAAGGCAATATACATGCTTGGTTTAATGAAAGCAATAAGTACATACATATGATCCCCACCGCAACTGCATGCAATAGCTATTTGTTACAATTTTAGTTCTTTTTCAATGTTCTCTGTTTCTCTGCGTGTTCTACAAGTTTCTTTTCCACAAACATGCCCTATAATACTGTCAGATCATACATAAAGCTTTGCAGCTCACCTTTCTCTTTCGCACCGCATCCATGTATTTCTTGGCCAAGTTCTCACGATCAGCTTTGTCACCCAAATCCTCTAGTTCTTCTTCTGTTGTTGGCACCCAAAATGGATCTTCATCTAGCATCTCAAATCTACAAGAAGGAGGTTGTAAGTGACTACCCAGCGAGAGAGGAAGCTGTTATCGTACCCGCTAAACACAAGTTGAGGGCTTGCAGCACCCGACGTTCGTTTTCGGATCTCTGTGGAAAGGGATGAATACTTTAGTCATACCATAGATCACAAGTACAAACCATCGGAAAAGCCGAAACTCTCAGTGACAGGTAGTAAAGCACGAATCTGCCAGAATGGGGTACCATCCTTCAAGTCTTCCGACACGATCCTTCCCTTGCGTTTCGAAATGACACCATAAACTCTTCCCAGTACCTCAGCTAACTATATGTCACTATTTCATGTCAACATTATTAGCATGTGCTTACCTGAGGCTTGGATATCACAAGTATACATTGCAAGCAATAACCGAGGAGACCAATCCAGAAATCCTTGACGACACGCTTCTTTCATTGAAGAAATCACTTGACCTTGGATGACTCCCAATCGTGAGCGAACTATGCAAAGACGGTAAGGAAGCTCATCCTAGAAAAGCTATCATGTATACCGTCATCAGCATTAGATTCCTTCTCATGGACAATCATGTCTTGAACAATGTAGCAGACGCCACTAACTGGCTCAGCACACAATGGGCCGGTTAAGGTTGACAGCTGGAAGCCTGTGTGGATATGGAAATCCACATCCAAGATGCTCAATGGCGTTGTCTCCGTATTTATGTTTGTATTTTCAACCTTCAATACTTCATCGATGTGATCCTCTGCTATTCCTTCCCCAGCTGCCGCTGTTTCTCGTGAGTCTATTTGGAAGAAAGGCTTGCGAATATAGCCAGGAATTCGATTAATCAGAATATTAGGGCCGATACGCCTTGGACCAAATGCCCAGATTCTAAAGAGACGAGGCGGAATGAGTAACATATATCGCCTTTGCATTTGGATACATACTGATCAACTATGCCATCCCACAGCGAAGCAAACTGGCCACCTTCTTTCCGTGCTTCGGAAAATTCGTGGGTGAGAGCCTCCTGGAATTCTTGTGCCGACACAATCTTGTCTGGCTGTTCGCCTCCCTCATCCACCTCTTCCTCATTGTCCTCGTCCTCAGTCTTCAGCACGGCCTTCTTCTTGGCGAGTTTTTCGCCAACGATCGCCTTAATAGTATTGGAATGCGCTTTAAGGAACTCAGTAACTCTTGCAGGCAAAGGAACGGTCCGCACTTTCAGAGTGATATGTTTTGTAGGTGTCTGGACGTCCAATGTACCACGTGGCACAGTAACTTCATTTCTCTCTTTGTTAGCCGACAGATCTAACATGGATAAAGTGAATACACTATCTCTGAGCAAATATGCCTACACACCTCCACTCACAATCGTCTCCTGGAACGGAACGATTGGCTGTGACACATGAATGTTGATTTTGGCGAATCGTTCCTTCAAGTCTCTCAGACAACGCTACGAAATAAGC
The DNA here is from genome assembly GCA_000697495.1 of Saksenaea oblongispora B3353. Taxonomy (NCBI): domain Eukaryota; kingdom Fungi; phylum Mucoromycota; class Mucoromycetes; order Mucorales; family Saksenaeaceae; genus Saksenaea; species Saksenaea oblongispora. Next base: position 43,114 of record JNEV01001214.1, read on the forward strand.
CAGATAAGATAAGCGACCGGGAGAATGTTGCGACCTCAAAGTATTACCTCTAGATGTAGTTCACCTGCTGTCAAAATTACGTGTTCTCCGGTTTCTTGTAACATGACTTCGACACAAGGATCAGCTTGATTCAGCAGTCGCAGACCTTCCACTAACTTATCCATGTCGCCTTTTTTTTTTTAAAAAAAAAAAGAAGAAGAAGAAGAAGAAGAAGAAGAAAACATCAGTTCGCGAGGTTCCTACCCTATGTTATTCAATCCCTTACTTGGATCTTCCGGTTCAAGAGCAACTCGTACAATAGGCGAAGATTGCATTTTCACGCCAGCCATGTTTTTGACTCCATCGAGAGTGCTTGCCAGAGTTCCATTCTTCAACAAATGTCCTTCTAACCCTCCAATACCAAATACGTTACCGGCCGACACCTCATCTAAAGCTTCTAGATCACGACCCATAATCAAATACAAGTTCTCAACAGTGATCTCTGAGCAATGCTTATGGGGATATTGTGGATCGAATTTCGGGCCCATGACATAAATGCGTTGTCCTTTGCGAATTGTGCCTGAATACAGACGTGCAAAGCCGATAATGCGTTCATACTTAAATTCACTGGCGTCCTCCTCGGTTGGACTGGGTTCATCCGCAACAGACAGTTTGCTAATATCCAAGGGAACGCCATCTTCCGACGCTTCGGCCGCTGCTGCAGTGGCCGCTCTGAATTCGCGTTGCTGTCTTCCTCGGGCCCTCATTTCTTCTGCCGTCATCTGCTTCCTTCGATTTTCGGGAAGCTGGTCTACCGGAACTGCGAACATCTTGCTAACATACGCTACCACAGGCGCCTCATCGGATATGTCGCAGCTATACAGAGCTTTTTCAACATCATTCGTAGGCTCTAATGGCTCGCTGTCGCTGCTTTGCACGTTAGGATACAGCAATTTGGGGAGACGGATTCGTTGCGCATCTTTGGGAGGCGGCAACTGGCCGATAATGGCCAATAGCACACACGTAGAAAGTGGTAACCACTGGGTGAAGATAGCGGAGAGAAGCGTTTGTGTATCGCGGGAACGCAGATCGCGGGGAAGGACCTTAATATTTAAGGCGGCCACGATTTTTTCGGTGCGTTCGCGATTTCTGGAGTGTAATGCTTCGTTTTAACAATCTTGAGAACGCGTTTCCTTCTTCTACTTACTGCTGGATAATAACACTATCGTACACTGCCCATATATTCTCGAGAACGAACTGAACAAACATTGGTTTCAAGTTTCGTCCTTTCAACTGCTTCTGGCGAATTACGCGCCTCACTTTGGGGTCAAAGTAATAATCGCCCCACAGGCATTTTTGCAAAATTTGTTCTTTAAATCCAAGTTTCTTCGCATACAATGAAGCAAATTGTTGTATCCTGAACCATTATGCATAAATATTCCGCTAGAGAGTTTACTTGTCTTATCCTTTTGGACACTTACCTAAATGCCCATCCATCGATGGCACTTGCAAAGACGACATTTCCTCTCGCGGGATCAAAGTAGATATCCGAATCATCGCGTTCTTCCATTGACCAATCGAACGTCTGCTGAGCACCGTCCTGATCCTCTTCTTCTTTTGACTTCTCGACTTCCATTTTCCTCGCTTCGTCTTCCATCCAATCACCTGTAAAAAAGGTGGCCATGACAGCATTGGCTTGTTCCAAGATCTTGTTCAGATGAATGTAAGCTTCGTGAGGCGTGAGTTTCAATTCAACAATTAAACGATCCAATTTGTTCAGTACTAGAACCGGGCGCACTTTGTCGATCCATGCTTGTCGCAAAACGGAAATGGTCTGATTTCGCATGAGAAATCTATCACTTAGATCAAAACGCAGGTTACCTGTGTACAAACGCCTTCTACCGCGTCAATCAAAACCAACGCGCCATCGCATAGTCTAGACGCAGTGGATACCTCGGATGAAAAATCAACATGGCCGGGAGAATCAATAAGATTAATCAGGTATTCACTTGCAACGGACTCTGTGAATCAAATATGCTTGAGCTGCTTTGTAATGTGAGCGACCGCTTGTCACATACCTTCGGCTGTAGACTTGACAAGTTTAAAATAAAGACTAATCGCACTTGATTCCATTGTAATGCCTCGTTCTTGTTCGTCCTCTCGAGAATCCAAATACCGTACCTTGCCAGCCATTTTCGACGAAATGATACCATTGGTTGCGAGAAGAGAATCGGACAGGGTAGTTTTACCATGATCGACATGAGCGAGAATGCAAATGTTTCTAATATTTTTCGCATTGCGTTGCAATGCAGCGATCTGAGTGGAGGTAATCGCCGGCATGAAAGCACCTATTTTTTTTTTTTTATTACACGCTGTGTTTGCGTTGGAATTTGGCGGCGGATTTTACAGAACTGCGGTTGCAGCCGCAGCTCGACCAATGAAGAACGAGTACAGTCCCGCATAGTGAATGTGGCATCTCGTTTGACAGGTCAGCTTACGTGATCAACTTTCTATTGCAAAAAGAAAGAGAATACGCAAAAAGCAGCATGAGTACTATGTTTAGAATAGAATAGACCAATTGATCTGATCACAGACACATTGCATCGGTGTTTATTGAGTCGATCTTAATGCTATTTTGCATACATGAACTGCTAAAGTTGATTCCGCCACCAGTATACAAGCTAAACCTTTTTTCCTGACTTGAACCAGGATTCCCGTGGATACAAACTTTTTTTTTTTTTTTTCGAATATAACAAAGTCGTGGAAACTCGAGGACAGGTGTAAGAATTTGAATCAGAAAAATGTGGTGGAAAAATTGTTAACAGCTAGGAGGTCTCATTGCAGGCCAACTCAGAATTCAGATCGGAAACTTACTGAGCATTTATGGTATGTTCTTGAGAAGCGTACTACACAGAAGAACCACGTCCAGGACGATAAATATCTCAAGGTATGTCTACTACAGGAATGGTAGAAATTAAACTTCTGAGTTGGCAATGATTCTTATGACTTGCATGCCACAAAGGATACAAGCAGCCATTGGCATCCAGCTATATACAATATTTTTTATATCTTCTTCTATAATTGTGCTGAGCCATGCTTCCGTTTACATATTGTTTTGCAAGATGCACTGTGTGCAAGTTACAAATGATTACCTTAATGAAAATTTCCGACGATAACAGAGACGTGTTTATAGGCTTACAGGTGGGAGCGTCCCGTGATGATGATGAAACATCTTTACATCATGCTGATGAAAAATTCGCCGCATGGAGGAAAGGTAATAATAAGAAATTTAACATGGAATTAATGAAAATAAACTACTTTCAAGCGTAGACTTCAGATGATATGGATGCAAAATAATTCTAAAATTCTGTAAAAGGCTTATCTAAGCACCCGCAGCAGAATCAAATATGGTCAAAACCACTGTCCTTTTTTAAAGCTGTATATCGAAAAGATTAATACCTACTGCACAGAACAACATAATATTCCAGTTCACCATTTTTGTGTATGCTACGTTCCGATTTAAACGTCGGCTTTGTTGACACCAAACATAGGTAAATTGTTTTTCAACATTCAAATGCCGTGATACGCACAAGTGGCTCTGGTAACAACGAACAAGTTTTGGCATAAATCACTTGTTATTTGCTCCTAATTTGGTTCACCAATGATGATCAATTATGAAGAGCGTGATAATCACGAATGCAGAACAATCATTTCGACAGCTATGAAAATGCAATGTACAATCATACAATTCTGAATTATGCTGAATTTGCTTTCTAGTCGACTAAATGGATAGTATGACTCTTAGACTATTCTGTCGAATTACCAACGATGAAAAAGCAGAAGAGAATAACGATCGGACCTTTGATGCGGGGCCCCGATCCTGGTAAAATAGATGCGTTGGGGATCTCTGCAGGTCTTTGTATCTTGAACTGATTATACTGTCTGCAAGGATAGTTTTAAACAAAGAAAATTGTGAGTGAAAATGCTAAATTCCAAAAGACTACCATATGATAAAGAGCTTTATTCGCCTCATAGCACATGGATAATTGCTAAACGACCTTTTTTTTTTGTATGCAGGCCTAGGTATATGCATCCGAGTATCATACTTACCGCTACCGAGATTTCATCTGGGGAGTCGTATCGATACGCCCAAAATATGCATCTCATTGTCAAGCACACAACGCCACTTAAAACATGCCAAGTCTAAAGGATTCATGGTGACACAAATACATTAATGTATACAAACAAAAAAAAATATTAACGAAAACCAGATCCAGTGGCGTTGTGAATCGGAAAAGGTCCCGTCTGATCCCGAGTATACCGATCCTATCACATTCTTCGACACCTGGTAAGGCTGACACGTTGATGATGTGATATGGACCGAGAAGGAGAAACAGGAAAATACTGGAGGACTTTTTTAATGTATCTGACAGGCGGCGAATTTAAAAAATCGCATTCACCGAACACACTACTTTAAATCTAGGCTACGTTTGGCTTGAATTAAAAGCAAGTAAACCATTCCATGAGCATTACTACGCTGCATGTTCTCCTTACATGCGGATTAATGAATAATGTGACACTTCTGTACGTTACATATTTTTCTTGTTTTACTGGGTTTGTCATAGTTAAAGTTCCTAGAGAACAATGGCTCATGTGTATATTATGAATGAAGAACGTGTGTATGTGGGATTAAGAGATTTACAGAAAGAGAGAAAGACAACTGTACAATTATGGATCTAACAGCAGTGGTGTCGCTTCACTGGTGCAGGTAATATCACGTTTGCAGATGGGACACTAGGATATGCTTTTCAGCCCACAGATCTCCCGAAATAGTCATCATAAAGAAGAAAGTACTTACAATTTTCTTTTGCGTGGTAAGCCATGCATCAACGCATGACATGTGGAACTCATGATGACACGGTAGCACTCTCAATGTATCGCCGTCTACGTAATCGTCAAGACAAATGGCACAAGACATATCGTTTTTCTCTCGGCGAAACACGCGGACACTCAGACGTGACACAACTTCGGCAGGTGCTAACTCCTGCTGACGTTTATGTCTTTGTCGCAATTGCCATGCCACATAGATGAACAGCATCATAATACTTGGTGACACAAGGACAATAATAACAACATCCAGCATCGGCCTACGAAAACGAGATTAAAAATAAGTTGTTGCCGTACGCATTTTCTTCTTCTTTTACCAAGTGATGAAGTCGTCCAGTTGCATAAGCACCAAAGTCGGAGCAAATTCAAGGAGTCTATGATACTCGTCTCGAGGCACGAAAACACTTGGTATCATGATGTCCGATGTATAGCCTTATGAATTCATGCTAAGCCCCTCTTTTCCAGAAAAAAATAGACCGACCTACCAGGTGAAAACATGGTGACCCAATTGACACTATCAGGATCACCCACTACAACAGCAATTGCCCCACTCTTTTGCATATTTCGGACTTTTGTAATAAAAGAACATCCCCCTCTCCTTAGAAGAGCGATCCAATCTGCACAAGGCGGTTGAGTCAGAGTGCAGCCTGTTATATCTTGTGGAGCGGACAAAAAACCCAGTTTTCCATTTTCAGATACACGTGGTCCAAAAGCAGCACTTCGATCAGCTAGCGTTTCATTTGTTGCCTTTTTGATGGTAGAAAGGGGTAGGAAGTTAATCAAACGTTTAGGACGTTTAAAAAAAGAAGAGAGATACAATAAGAAAAGGGCTTACGATGATAAGTATGGATGCCATAACATGATTCGAATAGACTATAAGCCCTATAATCAGTAAGGGCAATCGCATGATAGTAAGCATATGAGAAGAAGAAGAAGAAGAAAAGAAAGAGGAAAAAATAAAAGGCTGAAGTCGCTTCAATGCTTTTGGGTCAGCATGTATATTTTAATCGGAGACTAAAACTTATTCTCCCTGTCATGCAATCCGTTTCCTCCCTAGAGAATAAGAGAACTTGTTCTTTTCTTTACAAATGAAAACAACCCAAATTCACCCAATGCCAATTACTCATAGGTTTCGCAAGTTTTCTCTACAACCAAAGATCCTTCCCGGTGATGTAATTACAACCAATTACATCTATAAAGATTACGATGCCACTACTGGGAATAAGATCTTAAACAATTACATGATCCTCAAAGAAATTGGAAGAGGTGTTCATGGAAAAGTCAAGTTAGCTGAGGATTTAGACACCGATGAATTGACTGTAAGCTTTCCGTTTTTTTATCATATCTTTTCAGTTATTTATGCTCTATAGGCTATCAAAATCGTCGACAAACGTACACGGCGGAAGCAGTTAGGGTACAGCCTGTTAAGGGGAAATAATCATGTCGACGCAAAAACATACAAGGAAAATGAGCAAAAGATCCGTCGAGAGATTGCCATTCTAAAGAAATGTGTTCATCCCCACGTGGTTCGCTTACGGGAGGTTATAGACGATCCTGCAAGTCGAAAAATATATATGGGTAGATCCTCGCTTCAACTATCTATCTATAGATATGATGTTTCTTACCACCTTTATTTAGCACTTGAATATATGGAAGGCGGTGAAATCCAATGGAGAGATGAAAATGACAGACCTGTCCTTTCCATTGCAGAGGCTCGAAGTATCTTTCGTGACGTGGTGAGCGGACTGGATTACCGTAAGTTTTGAACGATAATAAGATGTCGTTACTAAAATGATAACAACAGTGCATTATCAGGGTATTATTCACCGAGATATCAAACCTGCGAATTTGCTGTACTCAAAAGATCGTGTCGTAAAAATCTCGGACTTTGGCGTGTCTTATTTCAATGAACTGCTCGCAGGCGATAAAGCAGTGAATCAGACATCTGTTGAGATCGATCGTGAACTCGCAGAAACAGCCGGTACACCGGCGTTTTTTGCACCGGAACTATGTGCAGGCGAGGATGATCGACAGCGGATTACGAAATCAATCGATGTATGGGCATTGGGTATCACGCTCTATTGTTTTATCTTTGGTCGGTGCCCTTTTAATGCAGCAACCGAATTTGAGTTATTCGACCTTATTCCCAAACAACCGCTAGTATTCCCTCTTCCCGAGGACATTGGATTCGAGGTGCCAGATGATCTGAAGGACTTATTAAATCAATTACTGACAAAAGATCCAGAGAAACGTATCTCTCTAGATGAAGTCAAGGTATTTTCGTTTTATTTCCTAGTTAAACAAAGAAAGCTGAATGCAGGTTTAGGTCCATCCTTGGGTAATTGCTGATCTACAAGATCCTCGTGCATGGTGGGAAGAAGCTGACCCACGGCGACGTAAGACAGTAGAAGTGAATGACGAAGATCTGGTTTATGCAGTGACAATTATGGTAAAAAAAAAGAAAGAAAAGAAAAGAAACACGATTCCGAAACTATGGATGGATAACCCATCATCTGCGTAGGATCGATTGCGGAATACTATCCATAAGCTATCCTCGTCTCTTTCTCTGCTTGCTCGCGGTTTTTCTCGCCGTCGAAGCAAAAGCGCATCTCAAGCTCTACCGTTACCCAACCATTCATCCCTTTCATCTTTGTCGTTTCAACGTTCCATGGTAGAAGACCATCATTTGGAATTTAATGGGCACGAGTCACCGTCATCATCGTCATCTGGTTTGGTAGTTACTTTCAGTCATTGTAACAACATGTCATCCTGTCACCCATGAGAATATTTATTACTTCGGCAACTATATCAATAAGGTGGAAAGGGGAAATACTCCCACATTTTGGTATACTATTTACAAAAAGAAATGTGTGATCAACCACCGAAGATCTAGGGCACATAGGGCGGTGGTGGCACTGTCTTGGGGTCTGAGTGATGTTGTTGTTGAAGTCTATACTGTAGTTGTTGCTGTTGCATACTCGGTGTTGTCTGAGGCAAACCAGAAGAGGATTGATTTCCTTCTTGTGCCTGATATTCTAAGACGTTCATGGAATCGGGCTGTGGGGGTGTGTTTCGAGCTCGTCGTCTTCTTCGATACAAATAAATAAATACCAAGACACTGATAACTACCAAAAGACTTAGGATAGCAGCCACAATGTGCATGGTATAGTGTCTCGAATGTGGAAAGAGAGGCATTTTGCAATGACCATCGATGCATTGACCGTGACGACACTGATTTGTTGACTCACAGTCGTTATCCAATCGTGGTACACAGGTTCCCGCAAGGCAGTAAGTGGTGTCGTCGCAATTACTTAAATAGCTGTCTAAGGGTCGATACAAATCGTTGGGTGGCCACACTATCATTGTCTGAGTAATGGTACGGTTGCTTTGTACCACAGGTGCTGTCACACATGGTTGATGAAGGTGTGCTGTTTCGCCACAAAATACGGGCGAGCGATCAGGACGTTGAAGCACCCATCTTTTATTATTATGATTGTTGTGGTTGTGGTTGATGATGATGATTATGATTTGTCAGATATAGAAGAAAAAGCAAAACAGTTCACTTACTGGGAGTGATGAAGTGGTTGACATTGGATAGTCGATGACGATACGACACATAAAGAATTATTGGAGCAGGGCCAAGTGCAATCGACTCCGATATAACGTTGAGCTAGCGGTGCAGGCGCAAGCGCAGACAGTATAATAATGAACGAGTAAAGGACCATGGAGAAATAAACATCAGTCGTGACAAGAAAAGATAGCTGGATTTCGAAGTACTTTCTGAACCGCGTATAGATGTCTTTCAGACCGATGACTCCAAATGGCGCTTTAAGAAAACGACGTTTTCGCCCGTTAAATCTCTATACAGAAAACATTACATCTTGTACACCTCATTGCATAGGTCTGGTTTGGATAGACACAAACCAGAAGAAAGAAACAAGTATGCAATGAAGAAAGAACGTTGAGAATGTTCGTTGAAGGAGATTTGCCCTTCAGACGCTCATCTAAGTAGTCACGATTGCCAACAATAGGTAGGACTGAGTTTGTGATACGTTGCACTGATTATTGCTTTTCAAGGTCTTGGGAGAATTTGCTTGGTAACTTACTCAAAGTATTTGGTGGATGGCAACCGAACTAACAGTGTCCTATACAGGGATGTTTAATTATTCTTGACAACTTCGATAGGTACTTAGTTTGTGACACACCTACTATTGGAACACATCCGAATGCATCATACTCTACGACCAGGAATTCGCACCAGGAACTCTCTTCTCCTACGCTTTCAGCGACATTAGCGGAATGGCTAAGGCCCAGCCATGACATAGGTGTCCTAAACTCAATAGACATTAGCTCCATTGGCTTCTTTCGTCTACTGGTAGGCATTTCCAGCTAGTTCATCCACTGCTAAATGTCTGTCTCCAAGCAAAACCTGACAAATTATTTTTACCCAAATCCTGATAGTAGCAGGATAAATTAAATATTGATGTAACAATAAAGGATCTTCAAGCGGACAGAACAGTAATAACACAGTTAATCGCATCTATACTCTTATGAAGAGAGAACCAGTATGTCACGTACTGTATGTAATAAGCCCGCAATTGATTAAAAGTCAGCTGGTGATAATTCTTTATAGGACTGGATAACGCATAACAAGTAATAGCCCAGATCTTATGACGGGCAGGAAGATGGAAAGTGCCACTGGGCACTTATCATCTAATTTTTCGGATATCACGCTGCATTTCCCAAAACCGATATTACCTAATTAGATGTTGCGACGCATTTTTCACAGTAGATGTAGCTTACTTGGAACCCAATGCTCCATCCAAATCTTGACAATATCATCTCTCACTACCTTCACATACTTTTCTTTGATCGGGTGCCTGCAGAAAGATTGACAAGTCACACAGTTAGTTGTACTGGTCCAATAGAAGCGTGATATGGCGAAGATGAAAAACACAATCAGGCGAGAAGATTCGGTGATACTGACAAGGTCCTTTATTTGTTTTTCAATCTTCTTATATAACTATCTGAGTGGGAAGTGGGGAAATACTGTAGTAGCGAGACTTCTTGTAAACTAATAAGTAGGAGAGAAAGCTTTTTATCCAGTTGTCTGTAAGATTAGCCAGTGGTGCGCTATGTAAAGAGCACAATGATCGGTGTTTCGAATGTGACAATGAGAACATTGAGTGATCGATAGGAAATTCAGGAACAATAGTTGAATTACCAATTGATCCGAAGTAGCTGTAGATAAGTCTAGTATAACAATGAAAATTTTACAAGTTCATCTGGCGACAACTGAAACATCTAAAGAGGATGTTTGAATGACATGGAGAAGATATCGAATACGACAATAAGCAGGTTCTTGAGACCCCTATTCACCACCTCGGTACAGCCGCAATCTATATGTTTTACTCACTGTGCAGTGCAGAAGAGTCCGTCCTTCCGTCAGTCATTGGTTTGGCTGTATGGTAACTATCTTGCACAGGTTTCGATTCTGGAAGGATGCTTCCACCAGGCAGTACACGAGTACCCATCTTCTGCTATAGTTATCCTTTCTACTTTCGCATACACCAAAAAAAAAGAGCCAAAACCATGTGGGTAACCAACAGATTGACATAACTTGCTAGGTGTTAGATATGACCAATCCGGAGAGTACAGATAGTAAAGCAAAACACTAAGCACCTTCTTGAATAACAAATTCATACATCTAATACAACCAGAAGTAGCTGCAGCAAAACTGCCAGTTATTACTTTTTGATATCATCACAAGCATCCAGCGAATACTGCACATTGTCACGTAATGCTGCAAAAGACAATAGTCGAATTTGAAAGTGATACAAGTAAATCCCGAATTTTTTAAAGGGAATTGCTATGGGCACTCAGGCCCAGCGGCTTAGGGACACTCATGTAACCATCATTAAAGCGGCTACTGAATAATTTACCTAATGAAAGCTCATAGTAAACAGATACTAACGAAACTTCCGAGTGTCCATAGCTTGAGTGTCCGTCCATAAAATGAGTATCCATAAAATGAGTATCCATAAAATGAGTATCCATAAAGTGAGTGTCCATAAAGTGAGTGTTTATAAAGTGAGTGTTTATAAAGTGAGTGTCTATAAAATGAGTGCATCAACGGTCACTTTATGGACACTCAAGTTATGGACTGAAATATTTGTTGACAGACACTTTACCAACACTCAAGTCATGGGCACTTAAGTTATGGACACTCACATTATGGAAAGGAGCGCTAGTAATAATAGAGCGATTGGGATCCGATGAAGTCGTCAATCTTGGCAGCATCAGCATAGGTTTAGTCATAGACAATGACACCAAAAGGTAATGCTCATGCTAACAGTCTGTTGGCATATAAAACTAACATTTACTGCAGCGATCAACCGTAAGTAAAGCTACTGATTACCATGTAAATAAGTGTTTGATATTTCCATCAAGAAAAAGAAAGGAAAGAAAGGAAAAGGTTGGAAATTTACAGGAATTGACAATGGGAAGTATTTATATTGGGTCAACGGAACTGTAAGAAGTTTCCATAGACTTGAGCAGCTTTGGGAAAAAAAGTACAAAGTAATGAAAGAGGAGAAAAAGTGGAAATTAGGCAGTGGCCGAAAAGTCGAAGATGTATCATATATGTACGGATGCACGTTAAAACGCGAACAGTAAGTGACAAGTAAAATTATGTGTGATAGTTTGAGCGCTGATAACCTCTCCAGTCTCTGTCATTCCTTTGTTACTGATCCCTGGGACACCACATACCGAAAAGGTAGTGTTTTCACCAAAATGGAACAGGATGAGATCAAAGAATTTAAGAAGGATTGGCCCACGTCGCAAAAGAGACAGTAGAGTACTTGAATTCCTATAAGCTGTAACGTGTAATGAGAATAACTATTTGTTTTTACAACAACTAAATTGCACATGTAGGTTAAGTCGTCTTCAGAAGCGCGGAAACTTGTGTTTGCTCCGCAGCGATGCAATAGCCCTTTCAACTGTGACCAACCCCATGTGTGGTGTCCAAACAGCTCAATGCTACATAACAATTCCTAATATGTAAACCACACATCACTCCGCTGAATTCCGTTATCTAGAGGAATTTTTAGTAAAACTAGTTCCTCGTTCTTTTTAACAAGAATAAAACAGTGCACCGAGTCTCACGAACTTATCAGTTTCGATTTCGTCAGATAACTAACACTACACCACGATCTAGACTGGATCCGTCACAGCTATTACACGCTGTAAGATGATATACTTATCCACTATGTATCTGACTAACACAATACAGTACAAGGGAGCTTGTACAAGGTAATATCGATGCTGCGGATAAATCAGAGACATGGCTACTGGCGCGGATTTGGTTGTCGATCGTGTGTTTGATGACATTGATGTGGATGTAGTGCGGTAAATACTCTTATATATCCGGTATTTCCTTCACTACTGATTTCATAACAGTGGGGAACTGGCCAGCTTAGCGTCAAGTGCTAGAAAGAACAACGGCCGGGCGCCACGGGGTACAGAAAGAGTTGGACGCAAAAAGATGGGCCGTCGACTAGATTTCCTTCTGAGGAAAAAGAGGCTGGAGCTCGAAGGAGGAGAAGCAGGAAAGCACTTGGAGGACTTCGATAGCAAGCTGTTACGCGAGCGCGATCTCAAACTTCCTAAAGCATTGAAGGGCATGCTAACCATGCTCAAGAAGGAAGTGAATAATGATGAGAGGGTACAGAAATTGGAACTAGTAGGACTACCCGAGTATGGGAAGAAATCAGTGCTTGTTTCCGCGTTGTAGGTCATTATGCCACGGATGAACTGTCGAAGGTGAATGGAGGGACAAGTACTTACGGAAGCAAAGGTAAAGAGCATTCCGTAGTAAACATCTGGCTGTACGTTCCAGCCTTGTACCCTCTCAGCACTCCTCATAGAATATTATTTTTCATGATTAATTCTTTTTCCAAACTGTCACTTAATCTGTTGAAATCGCTGATCTTTCACACAAGGCTGCTTCACTTACTAGGTCAGGTCTTTTACACGCAACAACCTGACGGCTTTGCTTCCAGATGTATAAAGCGCGAAGTGACCTCATATACATATATGTAGGGTGAACATTTTAATAAGGAAATAAACCGTGTGGGTTACTGCATGAAGTCTGCAGCTTGATCTATCTAACAAAAAAAAAAAAAAATCCGGGAACTAAAGATGTTTTAAAATATCCACAATTGGGTCCATGTTGGCATCACCGACGATGACAATATCAAATGCCTTGGTATAACGTGGCTCAAGCGCTTCAATATCATGATTAAGAAATCCTACATTTAGGCATAGATCATGTTTGATGCCTTGACTCATTTGCAGATCGCCTACAGAATCACCCACTAAGATGACGTTTTTCCGATGTTCGATAGACTGGTAGTATGGTGTCGTCTCCAATTGGAATTCGGACTTGTTGAATACATGAATAAGTGGCTCTGCAAAATCGTAGCAGTAACCTTCTTGATTGAACTTCATCATGTTCGATACAATGTGCATGTTTTCGTGATAGAGGCTAGCCTTCTTCAGAATCTGCTCAATGATATTCCCGATTCCTGCAGAAAACACAAGAAATGGGATTGCATTGTCACGACACAAGCTAAGAACGGTGTCTAGCTTCGGACGCAATTGAACGTCGGCATAATCCACCATGCCGTTGATATCTAATCTTTTATGAGTATATTATGCTTATCCACTTCATTGACATACCTTCCATCGATATTTTCTCCTTGACAAGCAGATTATGCGCCTCTTGCCACCATGTCATCATGTACGGCACCTTCTCTTCATATGTCATGTTTCGATCAATTTCTATAGGGTAATATTTATTGTAGATGCGATTCGTCTCAGCCTTGAGCTAAATAAACAATACTTGTTAAGCAAACAGCCATCATCAGGCTTTGTCTTTGTTACCGTTGTGCTCATTTTTGGATAACGGGCAGGGATACCATGTGAAGAAACATTACGCTCAAACGCGAAAGTTTTTCGGTTTCTCACCCAGTGTCTGGACATGGTCATGTCAAAATCTGACAGATGGTCGCATGAGAAATGAAAACATAAGAGAGCGATTCATGAAAACTTACCACAAATGAAATGCAGGTTTTTGGATCCATCTTCCAGGATCTTGTGCAACTTTTTCTTAGTTGTTTCGATAGCACTAATTCGCACAGTTGAATTCTGCAAGAGAATTTGTACTATTGTTCTGTCAACTCCAGCAAACTACGATCGGTCATTACTTAGTGCGTCAACTTGTTTCGTGGAAGGCATGACTAGAAGAAGTACGCTTTGATATGAGTCATTAAATATGGTAGCTCGCTTTTAAGTTCAGCTACGTGCTCAGAAAAATGATTGGGCAACTAAACTAGCTTAGTGCACCATCCACAGTGACCAGTTTCATTGGCAAAGTGAGTGGATATTTTGCAGGCACGGTGAAAGTAGAGGCTTTATACGTATGTGTGCCTATTTAAGCTTTACTGCCTTTGCTGTTCCGACAGATGATAGGCCTAAGCGGGTGTGGATATGGTTGGCAGTACACCGGAAAGGTTCTGACATTAGCGGTTATCCGCACACAAATTAAAAAAAACACCATATTATTGTTTCGAATCAGTAGCGTAGTTACTTCTTTCTTGAGTTTTCTTATTTTGCATTATATATTTTTTCTTTTTTTTTTTTCTTTTTACCTGCAGATATATGATGCGAACGTTCGTATTAATATTTCAGTCGACATACATAAGCTAGCTCTCTCTCATTTTTGTTTAGTCGTATTAGTTTGGGCTTTATTATTCATATTCGCCCCTCCATCTCTGCTTGTGTCCAGGCAAACGTTTCAGACGCAGGTTCGTTCCGCCATCGTCTTTCTTCATACACGTCTTCAATCAGATCCCTCTGACTGATCATATCTGTTGGTACATGTAGGATATTCTTTAACAAGGATGTCTTCAGCAAAATATTGCGTACATCCTTGCCTTTCCTACTACGCCCATCTAGTTCTTCCGCCAAAGCAGATGATTTAGACGTTAGGGAAAGGTAAGCTCGGCGGAAATTCTTGCAGACAAATACTGCGTTGTATGACTTGCAACCAATGTCGTTATCATAGTTTTGAGGATCTCGTATAGAAAACACCGGCCGTCCTTGTCTGCTTAGACTTCGATCCTGATGGCAAAAATAAAAATCAACCGTTACTGGTCACACAACAAAACCTTACCGCATCAAAATATGAACCTCCGTTCTTAACACAAATGCCAATCCGCCCTAATTCGAAATTTATTCCATACAGTTGCATAAATTCCAATAATAATGCTCCCAGATTTTGTTCAGGGTCTATTGCACCCGATGCAACTTTCGGGTGCATCTATAATCCAATGTTACTTTTGCATAGATAGAAAAGAATATCACCGACTTACTTGTAAAAAGCTCATTACTAAGCACACAATTGCATATCCACCAAGGCCTCCAGTAAAGACTTCATTTAGTTTCCGAATGGCGAGAAAATGTTTTATGATAAGCGTTAATGACCGTAATCCTGGCTGTTTACGGATCATTGATCTAATAAGTTCAGCACTATCCAGTCCAGATGTTGAATCGAGAACAATATCGACCTTGAGGCGTGTAAGCGAGTCTTCAAACTTGATAACAGGAACCTATCGCATATTACGCTTAGCATTAGCAGGAAGATAGTGCCATGTCCCATACCGAAGCACGCTCTATAACGGTGGTAAAGTCACAAACGTCGTTTTTTTCGAGTGCACTAGCTATCTTCCGTAATTGTAGACGTCCACCGGGGGGTGCGTTGACAACCATATCAATGTCACTATTGTCCCAATAAATTACCTATAGATATTGCTTAAATACATACCTGTTTGGTAGATAAAGACCCGTCCTGTAGCTACCAAACACCTCAACGTCTGCACCTGGAGCATAATTCTCGATTACAGTCCGCACTTTGTGTATCAGGTATTCTCGCATCCGCATCTCTGCTTTTGTTGGTTCCATGTATTTCACAAAGCACAGCACCTCGTTCTGGAAACTAAACTATAGATTAGTGGGAAGGTATCGACATGAATTTAACCCGATAATTTACAAGGTAGTGACACTGGTATTTGCTGGTAAATGCATCGATGCCATTCGTTCCATCCATGGATAAACAATTAGAAAATCATCTGGCACTGGTGGTTCTGAATCGCTGGACTCTTCTTTACGCTTTCGCTTGTTTCCAGCTCTTGATTCGCGTCGCTTTTCTTGTCTACTTCGTTTATCTTCGGCATCGAGAGCGATAAAATCTTCCTCATCTTTTGGAACAAATATGGAAGCTTAACATAATCGCTACTAAACACATGATTGATCCACCAAACCTTTTTCGATATCCTTGCTCGCTTTGGTAGACAGCTTCTGCTTCTTCTTGTGTTTTGTTTTTCCCATTGGGTCTGAATAGATCGGTAGTTATGGGACCTGCAGAGGTTACTACACTAAGCCACTGCAAAGGCACACAATCAATTTTCAAACGGGCACCCCACTTCTGAGACTTAATTGAGAACAAATGCTCTCTCACAGCTTACTCTAATACCAATAACGAAACCTTCTTTAGATTAAGATTTATTCCTAAGAAAAAAGGGGCTCGCTTAGCTTTGTATTCTTTTTTTTGTTTTCTTCAAAGTATTGTGTAGTACAAGCGGGAAACAAGATGTCAGAAATGCCGCTGACAATGACTTTTGTTGTACACGCTATATGAAGATATAATTTGCTGTCAATCCTGTTTCACATAGCCTCCGGGTACATAGCGCCCAAAGGAGTTTTTTCCAGAAAATCCAAAAAATAAAATCCGGTATTAATTAATTGAGAGAAATGATCTCTATTCAGCCATGCGTATCATCAATGACACCTTAGATCCTGTCCATTTTCACCAGAGAACCAGATCTCACAAATTTGTAGCTGACTTCAACAGATAGACTACATTACTGTATCAAAGAAAAACGTACCATAAATGAGGTTTGTATTCATGATATCATGCATTGAAATACATACAGAAGCAGATACTACCAGGTGCCGATCAGTTGAAACCAACAAAACCTTATGGGCAAAATCTCTCTTTTTTTATTTATTTATTTAGTTGTAGCGTTCATGGTGAGCAAACAAAAGGAGAAATCTATATCATCGGGTTCCCTCCTTCCCATGTTAGGGTAACAGCATTGGTACCCAATGATTTCCTCATATGTTTGTGACATGATCATACGTGTGGACAATTTTCAGAATTTTGTTGCAATTTCACAATTTAAAAACCCGATATCGGAGATAAGCGTTATCACTGGTACCGAACCTGCGGTAAGATACACATTGTTGGATGATCACCGTGTAGAACCTTGCTGAAACCGTTTAATATGCATGTTTATAATTACAATGATTATCATCAACAGGTGCTATTGCTGGCATAGGTGTGGTTATAGCAATCCCGTAATTTTGTTCGTCAGAACGCAACTTTGTCGAGGAATTACTGGCCGAGCGCCGGATACTGCCTAAGATGGAGCGTATCCCAGCCCCGCCGCCTGCTCTATCGTCTTGAGATGCACTGGAATTACTATGCTTAGGTAGTTTGGAAACAGCTCCAGTAACAGCATTCATAAATGATTGATGGCGCCAGCGCGTATTTATTTCGCCGTTCCCTTGGCTCTCCAAGTCGTCATTGCATTCTTCCTTATTGACTTGGCGCCGACGTTGGATGAACATACCAGCCAACCCTACAGCTGCAGCACATCCAACAGCCGCTCCAACCGACACACCGATAGTTTTGTTGTGAGTTTGAGCTTCAACCGCCGCAGACGGCGTATCAGCAGAACCATTGTTGTTCAGGACTCCGTTTGTATCTTTTTGGCCGTCTAGGCCAGGATTAGATTCATTAGACACAACGGTGCCTGTTGGTTCAGGGTACGCTGGTACGTTGGTACGACTGTTCATATCGGACATATACGGAACGTCCGTGTGGACATATCCTGCATTCGTTACAACAGGAGCCATCTTTGATGTGCTTTTTGTCGTGACACTTGCTGGAGTGGAGCTCGATTTGTGCTTATTCTTTTTCGTCGTTGTTGGAGTTTCCTTTGTGGTTGAGACGCGTGTGGATACTGGGGCACCTTTTCTGCCTTTAACGACACCTGGAGTAGACGAGCTCTGGCCCTTTGCTTTGGGAGAATTATCTCGGTCTTTCTTTTTCGTTTCACTCGAGTTGATCTTAGGCTCGTCATGCGCTACTGACTCTGGCGGCTGTAGAGCCGGTGTGATAACTCCACGTTTAGCAGGTTTGGAGGAAGTTGTTTCAAATGATTTCAAAGTCGTCTTTGTTGCTGTTAACTGATTTTCTGTGTTTAACGGCCCCAATGGGCTCTTTTCTCTAAGGTTTCTCGTCGTTGTCGTCGTTGGGTTTAATGCAGGTGTAGCAATAGCTCGCAAGATATCGGCAGTGTTGGTATTACGGTGGTTGTCAAGTTCGCGTTTCTCAGGATCCGCAATCATACGTGCAACGTTTATTGCTCGCACTAAGATTGTTTATCAAAGGTTACAGCATGCATTTGAGAGGACGAATTACCGGTTGTTGCAAGGCTCGACAGTAAAAGCAATACAACTAGCCATGATATTTTATCTTTGACATTCAACATCTTGCCAAAAAGGAAAGTAGTAGAACGAAAGCTAAGAGAAAAAGCTCCCGTAAGATCCAAATGAGCGCGATGACATTATAAAAGCATAGCTTATATAATAGAAAAGGGGATCTGACACGTTTAGCATGGTTACACTTGACATATTGATCTTGTCACACCAATATAATCGTGCAATTGTCTGCTTTCATTCAGGAAAATAATGTTGCATATTATTGATTCCTTTAACCTAAACAACAGGATCAGCTGTAGGAGGAATATGTACATCATAAGTATCCCTTGATATAGTTATGCCACATAGATTCAACTAAATGTTATCGCAGATCGGACATGCAATACACTAACACAGATTATAGTGTACAAAATGTTACTGCACGTAAAAGTATAGCTGACCTTTTACATTAAATTCTTCTGGGACGTTGCAATTCTGGAGGTCTTTCGTTACTGTTTTGCGCCATATAGAAAAATATTCGTCGAATATTTTTAGCACCCCAGACATCACGGTCCCAGCGCACAGTGCAGCCACTGCATTTGAGTACAGAATGCAGCTCTACACCGGCGCCACCATTTTTGTCCCGCCTTTCATTTTCTTCCTGTAGGTTTCTTTGTGACAAACCTGTGGTTATACAGATAATTTAATATGATTTCCAGATAGGCCAGTTATACCCTTTTCTGTTTTGATAGATGATAGAGCTTGTTTCCTATTGTTCTCGCTGAGGAGAGAAGCTTTCCCTTCATTGACGAAAAACTAGCTCTATTGCCAAAAGCGATGATAATAGGTGACTCTTTTTCAACCATCTGATCGTGATTGTCTAGACATTTCCATTTCACCTTGCCCTTTGACTTTCTACTTTGATTAAGACGCGAGCTATTTCTCTTTCCATGACACATCCTACTACCGTAAAGGAGATGTTTTGAAATCCCTGCTATACCCTTTTGCTTATTGATATACGTCTTCCACTTGAGTCTGTTGAGCCTAAGCCTATATCTAGAACAAAGAGTCTACTCATATAGGTTACCGATAATCTATATCATAAAGGTTTATGATAATTTTATGATTCCGGAAACAGTATCCCAGTGACTTCAGAAAGACGTTCACGTCTGTGGACTTTAAAGTCGGTATTTCATCAATAATTTTCTGGACTTCGGTATTTTCGTCCATACTACTTCCGTAACCGTGTCGCATCGTTGTACCCGCATACATCGTAATACCCGACAATACTGGTTTCGCGTATCCGATTAGGCTTCGACATATCTCTATCAACAGCCACGAAAGCGTCAGTAACCACAAGGTCAACCCCCCAGACGCAGGTGTCCCGCGCAAGGGCTTGTAGGTCTGCCGGTGTCAAGGGATTTGAGGTGACCCCGAAGTTCTGTACTAAAGGTTGGGAATGGAAATAGTTAATTATTTATAAGTTCATCTTGTTTGAGGTGTCTGTCATATTTATGTTAGCATAAGGAAAAGGCTAGTTCCAGATGTACTAATCAATAGTGTCGTCTCTGAGACTCAAATATCACCTTCGCTATGTCCGCACTTTTTACTGACTGAAGGAAGATATAATTTTTTTTGGCTATTTATTCACGGCTAGCAATTGATGCCTTCCAGCCAAAAAAAAAAAATCCAACCGTTTAACAAGAAAGATTGCTCCTTTCCTTTTTGTCTTCGGATATGTTTTATAAAAGCATTCCCGGTACGTACCGGATTGGCTATAAACATAGGGTCACTCATGTCTGTTGATGTATTGTTTGGACCTATGGTTGTTAAAGAATGGAAATGGCTTTGTCTCATCCACCTCTCTCCCGGCCCCCAATGAAATGGTGCGGGAGTGTGGCGTGTGGGATTAACCTTCGGAGGGTAAGTAAGACGAAATCCAAGCACAAGAGGTATTAACTATGAATGAATTTTATGCTACTCTGAACGAATTTTGTCTCTGCCGAGGGGCCAAGTTCAAGTAAGTTTTACAGTATATGTTGATGTTCAAATGTACACTCCGTAGTTCCGTTAGATGTATAGTGGAAGAACAATAGACTATGGGCATGATTGAAGAAAAAAAGGCTATCAGCAAGAGAGATGAAACGTCTGTGACGGTAAATGAAGAAGAATCTACGGGCAAGAAAGATAGGGATTGTATGGAAATAATCGAGAAAGAAGAAGTATTAACCAAAGGACAACAAGACTGTGGAGACAGCGGAGAAAAAAAAGAAATCAACAACAAGAATGCCGACTATTCTATGTGGATGGTCGAAGCAAAGTAAACTATGGGCAAGTCAGACAATCGAATGAATAACTAAAGATCGTATAGACACTCAAGAATAGTAAAGGTTGAGAGACTTTTAATAAAGGTAGATACTATAAATTGTCGGGACAGCCTGAGGAAAGATAGCGATTCATGTCTTTCAGTAATCGCTTTCGCAGAAACTCCCATCGTTCGCAACACATCTTTGCCATGTGACGATTTCCAAATAACGATTCGACATCCTTCCATTTAACTGAGGCAGGTAACTCAAATACATGATTCAGCAGTGCTTGATCATCAGAAATAGACCAGTCTTCTTCGGCTTCATCATCAGAGTCCAATGACTTTGGGGTGGGTGGCATATCCTGGGGCAGTATATCTGCTGTGTCGATAGGCATATCAGACTTGCTCTTAGTAGATTCATGCAATTCGCATCTAGACTTAAGCACACGACGTGCTAGAGGCTCTGTCACTGACTCGATTGCTGATTGTTTCCGTGGCCGCCCTCGCTTCCGCGGTTGTGATGGATTTGAGTTCTATAAGCAAAAATGAATATGATTGTAAATGTTTTGTAAGTAATAGCTATTACACTGGGTGCTTTGCGTTTTTCTACCAAATGAAATCTTCAGCATTCATCTTAGACCTCGGCTATAATACATACGTGGAGTAGATGTCATGATGGCAGAGACGTTTAAAGTTGACACATGAGGTGATCCCAGTTTCTTAAAGTTCCTGATGATGTTATGCGCGGTGGCTTTAGGCAGACCTGAAAGGTCTGCGCACTGACGCTCCGTTGCACCTGCTTGATGAGCACCGATAACAAGCCAGCAATCGGCTTCTGAGATAGTCTGTTTAGTCATTGTAATTTTAAAGGTACGGAATCACAAGTAAAAGATTTGTGCGAGAGACAAGAAGAAAGTTCAGGGGAAGAGACAGTGACGAATGTCTCCTCACTCTCCACGCATTAGAGTAGCGGAGAAACAAATACCAAAAAAGGCTCACGTTGGTCTTTGCGCCGCTTGAGAATCACCTGCGTGGGCCAATAGGACAGGCTTAAGGTGGACTTTGTCCTAAAACAACATCAAGAGTAGTTCTGCGCCTGGTTCAAATGTGTTTTTCTCTCCGTGTGAGCTATGTGGTTTCAAGACCATAGAAATAACAGAAAATCGAGGGATATTCCAAAGTCTAAGCAACTGTCCTCTTCTTTTCTTTCCTAGATCTACCAACTTCGATATACCTAAGAATTTATTCAATCGACTAAGTGCAAAAGACGTTTAGGGCGCGTCTTTTAGCCTACAACATCCGTAGAAGCTCGTTGTTGCACGCGTTTTTGTATATAGTACAGCAAGGTCTGACAGACCCTGTATCGCTTCAGCCCCTGTTGTCATGCAAAACTTACCTGCCTTATCCACCATACTAGGGGCACTGCTAGTTTAATATGGAGAAGCAGTAGCATGTTTCAGGGGTAAATGATGTCAAGTAAAGGATGATTTAAGCCCTTTATCTGATTAAAGCACATTTTCGTTCGAGGACACCTCGATCCTTAATAAACGCAAAGTTTATTTGTGATATCATATTCATACGTCTTTTCGACAAATCTCGTACTTATAATCGTTGTTGCTTTTCTACAGCTACTATGCCATCCTCCACTCTAGGTCTCTTCTTTCCGGTAAACGCGCTCCGCAAGATTTTCACACCTGAAGAAAGACCGTGCTTATGGAAAAAGCTTGGCCGCGAAGACAATTTGGTGATGAATGGGTTGTATGCTGCATACCATTAGTTACTATTCTTCTTATTAGGTACTGGAGTACTTACATAGACCTCGTGGTCGACCATAAATCTCCAGAGGAAATAGATAAATGCTGGGGTGAACATTCATCTTGATCGCTTCCGCCAAAGAATTGCAGTCGTTTAAAATTTTGTCTGTCAAATTCAACGATTCGTGCGCACCGGCCTGTATCATAGCGTTCAATAGTATTGCTTCTCCAAATCTGTTGCGCTTAATGCAGTACTTCATGAAATACAGCTTGCTTATTGCGTCATGAGATTGCCAACAATACCGCGCTAATGCATCGTGCTCCCACTCACTGAATGGTAGCTCTGATAAGACATCAAGCCGATGCTGTGCATCTGTGCAAGTGTTAGAACTTAAAAATCACATAACTGTTTTCCTTACATGTGAAACACGTATCAAATAGTATATTTAGGCAATACTCTGCCTTCTCCGGGTCCTTTTCCAATATACCTCGCTACATTTCCTCATGGTTAATAACAAACAGCAATCATCAACCTATTCATACCGAAAACACCAACGCTTCCAATTCAGATGCACAGGAAAGAATTCGTATCCATTGTGCTAGATCGTGTGCATTATCCCTCGTCTCTGCCATCATTTTTGCAAGATCGGCAACTATTCCTACATCAACCGATGAGGTCAACGTCTGAACGGTAGAATCCGGCTGCAACATATGAACGTCAAAACAATCAAGTAATGATTTTGCTTCCTGTGGTTGGGAAAAAAAAAAGTGAATCATTTGTGTTGGATAAATAGTATTATTTTTCTTTTTGTTTACCTTGTAACTGCCACCATCCATGTATGAACATGCAAGCAGTAGTTTCTGTATCTCCATATCGGGAAGCGCCCTGAAGCCACGACTTTCAGAGTGGCTCATCTGTTCACCATGATTATCGTTCGCAACTAACTCTTTGACTGGTTCACAGTCAAGATCGCCATTATCTATAGCTTCACTAGCAATTTCAACTGTACTGCTTTGTTCCAAATTTTCCGTAGGAAGAGTGGCATGGTTTACGTTTGCACTAGGGTCGTCCAATTCGGATGATTCAAGTTTGCTGTTATAGCAGATAAAGCCGTTGTTGTCGTTGTGCTCGATTACATGATCAATATTTGATTCTTGGATTGATACAATATCCTCGGAAATAACATCGCCGTACTCCGTCCCAGGGACAGAACTGCCTTCCGTTGATTCAGATCGTGGTTCGCAAGCTTTCATGTCATCAAAGCTGTTTGCGATGTTATCATCATCACTCTGCTGCTCATACATGTCGCTGTAATCAGCTTCTTCCACTGAAGCAGGATATTCCAAAGCGACTGGGCTATCATCGTCTGCCAATTCATTCTCGCTATTGGGTTGTTGGTAATCATCTCCAAGAGTGGTATCTGTCGTAGGTTGAGACATTTGAACGTTTGCTTCTGTTTCAACCTCGTCTTCAAATGGGGTAGGACTTGCTGACTGTTCCTTTTTGACATCGGAAACTTGATGTTCGAGGCCCTCGACTATCTGGGTATCGAGATGAAAGCTCGTATCACTATCATAAGCATTTTGGTCGTCCAGTTTCTCAGACCCATCACTTTGAACTGAGCCTTCCGTAGAATCATGTGTCAAAGAATGATGATGGGGATCAATCCTAGTTTCGGCAGCATAAGTGTCGCTAAGGTGTTCATTTTCGTCTTCAGAACCCTCCGTTTCACTTGACAGAGATATTACACCAGGTACATTGTTTTTGTCGACGTTGCCTTCTCTGCTGATATAGCTTTCACAATCATCCGCGTCATCTGACTCCCAGGCCTCGTCTTCAAAGTGTATTTCGTCACTGGATCTTGGCTCCATGTCACATTCTTGTTCAGAAAAGCTACTTTCATTGAGTTTCCAGCTCTCATCACCAAAGTACTCTTCATTAAAAGATGGTAGCGACTCATCCATAATATCAGAATTCAAAACTGGAGTAAATTCCTCATCTCCATGTTCAGGCGCCGTTTGCTCACTGGATACATAACCCATATCCATATGGTCGCCTATACTTTGGCAATTTTCAAGCATGCTATCGTCTTTCTCCCGATCATCCTCGTCCTCGGTATATATGTTTTCAGCTGGTACAGAATCGTCAAAAATTTTCTCGAAGGATTCCATGTCGCTGGAGTGGGGACCATCATGCCCAACATGCACTTCGCTGGTATCCATTGGAAACTTCGTACAATTATCCATCCTGTGTAGATATGCTGCACACGTTTCTAGGTTGCTTCCCCTTTGCTCTTCATCGTCAATGTAGATGTTTCCAACCGATAAACTGGAAGTCACGGAAGCATCGTCCTTGAGGATATGACTACAGATGGCCTTGTTTGCCAACTTTTGGCTGGCACCATCTTCGTCAGGAACACAAGGAGTAATAGAATCGTGCTCTTCGGCGACGTTGTTGTCAAATATGACATCATGAGTAAGCTCTTTCTTGTTGGCATCAAAATTCTCGTCTTCAGGATTTGCTAAGCTTTCCTTCGTAGTGACGAGGTTACAGAGACGTTCGTTTTTCTGATTTAATGTATGAGCAACCTCTGTGCTATATTCTTCGACAATTTCCAGAGAAATATCACGCTCAGATCCAATGCCGTTGTCGTCTTGCGTCATTAGCTCGGAAACTTCCGAACGCACTTCAGGTGTATCGTTATCATTGCCGAATTTCTCTGACATCTCGCTATCTTCGGAGTACAGATGTTCTTCATCTACCATTGCTATCTCCATTACTAACGGCTGCTGCTGCTGTTCTTCTGTTGAAGATGGTATCTTCTCATTGGATATCTCCAGAGATTGCTCACGTTCCACACTGCTGTCATCTTGAGCTACTAGCTTGGAACATTCCTGATGCACTTCGGCGGTATCATTTTCGATACACGATCCTTCTGGTACTTCGCTATCGTCAGAGTGCAGAATTTCGTTATCTACCGTTGTTATCTCCATTATGGCTGGCTGTTCCTCTTCTTCTGTCAAGGCTGGTGTCTTATCCTTGGACAGCGCTGGAGCTTGTTCAATCTCCATACTGTTGTCGTATTGAGCCACTTGTTCAGAATCTTCCAATCGTATGTCAGACGTATCGTTTTCATTGCACAGCATTTCTGAAACTTCGTTATTATCAGAGTATAGACTTTCATCGTCTGCCGTTGTTATCTCCATTGTCACTGGTAGTTCTTCTTCTTCTGTCAAGGCTAGTATCTTCTCGTTGGATATATCCAGAGGCAACATACTATTGTCATCCGGAACCACTTTCTCAGAGCACTCCGGATGCACTTGACGTACATCATTTTCATCGTATAATCTTTCTTCTATGTCGGTGCTGTCAGAATATAGACTTTCATTGTCCATCGTTGTTATCTCCATGATTATTGGTTGCTCCTCTTCTTCTGTCAAAACCGGCAATTTATCTTTGTACATCTCTATAAGCTGTTGTGGCCGCAAAACAAAGTAGCCGACTGCATCTTCCATTGGCCAGATATCCTGGTAAACACAGGTTATATGAAGTATATTGGTTTTGACAATTTACCTGTGTATTACTGAGATCTTCCTCTGTGATTTCGCAAGTTAATAACCGCTGGGCGGTAGCCTGCTTCACAGTCCAGGCCATTAGGTCAAAACGGTTTTTGTCATTCAACGACTGGAAAACTGCAATAACTTGGTATATGGCGGTGCCTATGACAAGGTAAGTAAATAAATTACATTACAAGCTTTTCACCTGGTATAACTCTGGTCGCAAGTATTTTACATGGCTGTATTGTTTCTGATGGTCGTAAAATAATACGACGATGTCTTCCGTTATTATGCATTTGCGCTAGGCTAATGCACGTTCTACTGTTCTTTTAATAATGGCTCCAATTTTTCATTATTTTACTTACTGCGATTTACAGTCAGAATCGGTGGTATCTTGCCCAATAGCCACCACGTATGTATTACTTTCGCGCAACCGTGTTCCAGAGAGATAGGTTATAGGTGCTACACCGATACTAGATGAGCTATCCATTCAGATAGATTCATACCATTCTCATTCGTCACAAAACAAGTCAGATCATGACTCTGTACGACTTGCAGATCGGCGGATAATAAAGCTCTCAGACGAAATAGCTTTACTGTGCCGTTATCAGTACCCACAAGAATTCTTGGATCGCTGAATCCTCTTCGAATATCAATCGAATTTTGAGGGATGATATGTAAAGCGGAGATGGGATTACTGCTATTCATGGCATCTGGATTACTGCATGTGACCTGCGGGACCAACATCAATTTCCATAACATCTCGTAACGTCACTTACTACTTGGATCGCCTGCTCGGAATATTCGAGAAGCGCAACTACGATAGATCCGTCGTCTTTACATATCACCAGCATATGTCGTAGGTTTTTTTCGGTTTTAATTTCCTCCGTAGAGTTCTCTACCTATAAAAATGCCGTCAGTAACATTAGGAAGAGGCTGATCTATACCAGAGTGAATGGCCACCGAGTGATTGCAGCTTTTGTAAGCAGCCCCAGCAATGGGCTGTCCAATTCAGCAAGCTTTGTCTCTTTTCGAAGAATATCATGCCAAAATATGTGATGTTCAT
The DNA here is from genome assembly GCA_000697495.1 of Saksenaea oblongispora B3353. Lineage (NCBI taxonomy): Eukaryota > Fungi > Mucoromycota > Mucoromycetes > Mucorales > Saksenaeaceae > Saksenaea > Saksenaea oblongispora. The sequence continues at coordinate 70,271 of JNEV01001214.1, forward strand.
TACCGGTTATAGTTTTAGCGATAATGACAATCACAGGCTGCCGTTCATAAACGCAATCCAAGACAAAACTAATGGTAATCTTCTAACAGATAAACGTAATGATTTGGGCAAAAAACGCCTACCTCATTCCCAACCATGGCTGATAAGTTTTCTGCCGTCAATTGAATCGGAACCTGGTTTTCAGAGAGCTTTAAGTATCTGACTTCAACGGCCCGATCATCATAACGATAGAACAAATTTGGATCGTGGCCGAAATCTCGTGTTGTGTACGGCGGAATGAAACTTGAGGATTGCGGATCTGTCGATCCGAACAAACCATCATGAGGCGAAAATTGATGTAATAATTTATCAAGCATCAGCGTTCTGCAAACATTGCAAGTGGGCTGGAGAATTGTTCTCCGCCAAAACCTTTCGCGTCAGCTGAATTTTGTGTCTCCGCTAACTTTCGTAAAATGGTGTGTAACCTGTGAAAACTCATTATCAGTGTCATGCAGCATTGAAAGTATGTATAACGAGTGATAGCTTGACTATTACTTTTGCTTTTTTTTTTTCCGAACCTTGAACGATGGAGATTATGGTGCACATTCTTCTTTTGCATTGGCCGCCGAAGTTAATCATCTAAGGTGACTAGAAATATGGTTTCAGTTCATTAAGCAGCAATCTCTTCGTGTCACCTGTCATTATAGAGAGTACGTTAAATAACGACAAATAAGCGAAATAGATACCTCTTGTTTATCATTGTCTCGTTGAAAATTTTATATATATCAAAGGAAGTAATGACGTTACGGCTTCCGCATTGACTCTCGCTTTGGGATCATGTAACCCCGGATTGTTTTATATGTACAGTTACATTCGTGTCGGATAATATTAACAGTTTCAATTTATGCTTGGTACTTTTGCATGCAATATAAGATGAAGAAGCCTTCTGAATTCTAGGGTCCCATTTAATAAACATTAAGAATTGAGAATAAAGGAAAGAAATTATTGGATACCAGCGGAAACCGTTTTGAAAAAAAAATAAAATAAACGGAGATATAGCACAATCACCATACTCAAAACTTTCATTAGTGGCATTGGAAACTTCCAATACTGAGAAAATAACTGGAGGATGAAGACAAGCCTTTTTTACCTTGTAATAAACAGTAATGTTTGCTAGACACTCGTGTCTTATGGGAAGAAAAGAAAACAAACATTAAAAAGAATCAACTTTATGTGCTCGAAATATGCAAAAGTCTGCGTCATTTTACACCATTTTTCATGCGGTCCTTCTCTTCAGTCACCTTGCGGACAGGCACTCTCAAGGAACATTGTTTCGGACAGAAACTGTATTAAGGCCCTCCATAACTTCTAGATTTAATTAAACATATGTCTAATTCCACCTTTATTTGCCTTGTCTGTATTGTTCAATATGTTAAATGGGCATTTTTAACTGTGTAAACCTGGAAGAGCCAAAACTGATCGTTTGCGTCACCCTACAGACTTCGGGGCTCAAATCGGATTTCGGACGATGGGAAGCCAAGCAAAGGGATTGAAGTCCAATTCATTTCTCTCTGCGTACATCTTTCCACTACTGCCCGACGAAATTCATAGTACTTCACAAATTCAGAGGGCCAAATTGATCAAAGATGACACATTTACCGGTTGTTGTGATGGATAATGGAACTGGGTACGTAATTCTAACCGCGTCTGTCCACAGGATGATGTCGTAATGTTTTGTTGTAGGTATTCCAAGCTCGGTTTCAGCGGTAACAACGAGCCGTCTTTTGTCTTTCCTACTGCCATTTCTACGCGAGAGACACCTTCCACTTCAGGAAGACCTGGAGTACCCTCTAAGCCTTCTTTTTTGAGTAGTAACCTAGCATCCAAACGCGGCATAGAAGACCTGGATTTTCATATTGGTAACGAAGCCTTGGCTCAAGCAAAAACGATGGCGCTCAACTATCCAATTCGACACGGTCAAATCAGCAACTGGGATCATATGGAACGATTTTGGGAACAATCGATTTTCAAATATCTTCGGTGCGAGCCTGAAGATCATTATTTCTTGCTGGTACGATTATACTTGAGATATTCCTCATTCATGATGTTTATTTATTGACACTTTTCACCCTCTAGACTGAACCACCGCTTAATGCCCCCGAGAACCGTGAAATGACGGCTGAGATTATGTTTGAATCATTCAATATTAAGGGTCTCTACATCGCTGTCCAGGCGGTACTTGCGCTTGCTGCTTCATGGACATCCCCTAAAGTTAGCGAGCAGACACTTACGGGTACAGTGGTTGATTCGGGTGATGGTGTTACCCACGTTATTCCAGTGGTACGTTCTTGCTTGTGAAGTTTCCGACTATGTTTTTATTCACAGTCGTGCAGGCAGAAGGCTATGTTATTGGTAGTTCTATCAAAAGTGTCCCTATTGCAGGCAGAGATATTACATCGTTCGTTCAGCAATTGCTTCGTGAACGTGGAGAGACTAGCATACCTCCAGAGGACTCGCTGCGTGTCGCTGAGGCTATCAAAGAAGAATATTCCTATGTGTGCCCCGACATTGTGAAGGAGTTCAAGAAGTACGATCAAGAACCTCAAAAATACTTCAAAAAATACAACGGTATTCACTCTGTTGGCGGAAAAGTAAGTTATATGAGTCTTCTGTGTGGTATATTTATGGTTATGCAGGACTATTCCGTGGATGTGGGTTTCGAGCGATTCCTTGCACCTGAGATCTTCTTTAACCCGGAGATTGCAAGCTCTGACTTTTTAACACCTTTACCTGAGGTTGTGGACACCGTAATTCAAACTAGCCCTATCGATGTTCGAAGAGGTTTATATAAGGTACTTTCTGCTTTATAGAAGTGCTGGGGAAAATATCAAACTGATATGGATTTTAGAACATTGTACTCTCTGGTGGCTCTACTATGTTCAAAGACTTTGATAAGCGTCTTCAGAGAGATATTAAGAGGACCGTTGATGCACGCATCCGTGCCAGTGAGGAACTGAGCAAAGGCGACATGAAGGTGAGTGATGTATAGAGAACAGCAACAGAATTAATATATGATCAATAGGCAACACCAATGGAGGTCAATGTTATCTCTCACAAGAAGCAGCGACACGCTGTGTGGTTTGGAGGAAGTATTCTTGCGTCTACGGTAAGTTATCTGGCTTTTTTTTTTTTTTGCCTCGCATTGCGTAGCCTTGCTTTTGACTGATGACTATGCAATAGGCGGAGTTTTATAACTACTGTCATACTAAGGCTGAGTACGACGAGTATGGCCCAAGTATTTGTCGCCATAATCGTGTCTTTGGTTCTGTCCTGTAAAAGCGGAATATAATTAAAGGGGTGTTTTATACAAGGATAAAAATAAACTAAAAGTTGGCTTTTTGTCTCTAGCCAAATGAAAGATGATTAGTAAAGAGAATGTGGGTAAGAAGAGCTACAGTTCCATACGAAAGACGGAAACCGACCCCATTGTGACTGAATTCGTGGGAGGGGTAAGGATGAACAGCCAGATCAAAGGGAAGAACAGCTTTGAAAACTTCACTAGAGTACACTCGAACATGATATCTGGAGATGTATAATAGTTTTCTCGACATTATTTACGATCTGCAAATTGGCTAAATATATGTAGCGCATAATTCCGTCGGATATAAGTCAACTTCTTTAGACTGAGATGCTATCTATTTAACTGCAGTGTCGTGCTCGGTTCTCACGAGGTATAAACAGCACAATGGGAGAGTTTAATACTATTGAACTGGTGCAGAGGGATCGATATTGATATGGTCATTGAAGGCATAGAAGAGAAGCATAAAAGCAAAGAGCAGAAGCTTGAAATACTATTCTTCTCCACTTGATTAAAAAGTATGAGCTAACTCTAGTCAGCCCTTGGCTTGACTGGAGTTGACTCGTGGTTAATCCTAATAAAGACACGGATGCAGTCATCACTCTTCGTACTGTTAAATCTGTCTCTGGACTATGCAAAATTGAATAGCAAACAATATATTGCATTCATAAACTTAATTGCCTTCTACAGTCCCCGCAAAATTATTGTGCGAGAGCTATTAAAGCACAACTATTTTTTTTTTGTTATGGGCGCAAAAAGTTTCCGGAAAGAGTGTTATCCATCGACTCTCTTTCCAGTTCTAAAAATTAATCACACACTTTGAACTACTTCCTAAATTATCTGATTTCAATGATGAGTCTCTTACGCTGCAAAGTTTGCCAAATCGTGAAACTACGCGAAACCGCTTTGAACATTATTGAATAATATCATCCCCACCTCGAAATCGTCACATCTTTCCCGTTGATGGTATTTCTGAGTCTACCATTTTGCTCCCCAGGGGATTCGATAGAATCTCCCACCGGGTTTGACATTATCTACTAATGGGTGTGATTTTACCTCCCCGGGTGGTTTTCCACTGATGTAGAACCGATCTCATTCTTAGAAACCTCTACTCCAATATCTCAGCATCCGCCCAGCGGATATTCTTCCCGGATAGTATTCCCTAAGGAGTTTCCACTGATAGAACCGTCTACCCCGACATTGCGACATCCGTCGCTACTGGGTGTGATGCCATTTCCTCTAATCTCGTCATACTACCCGGGCAAGAGTGTAGGGGGAACGTGGGTACCCTTCAAGCCCGCTCGTTACTTTCTCGGGGAGATGAGAGTGGCCGATAACCTTAACACTCTTACTAATCCTAAAATAAAACGCCCGCACACTTTTTGTTGCGTGGTTGCTGTTCCCGGCAACTACCTCATGCCCTCTCTAGAGCCTGTCTTATCCCTATCCAGACGTTCACGTTGATACTTCCTGGGAGCTCTTACTCGATATTTTTCTCCCGCATTGTCATGAAGGAGGATAGTCAAGCTCTCCTGAATGTCCAAAAGCTACACAAATCCTTGTATCGACATGTCACGTACTGTCTCTGGACCAAATGTATACTTTTCTTTTAGACGTGGTTATATTATTGAATTACAATGATTATTACGAACAATTGCGTTTATTTGTAATGCTAGGATTACTTAGACGTTACATGATTGTTGTCATCTTTTGAATTGGGAAATAACCTTTTATCTACAAAACTTCTGAACATCCGCCTATAACAAAGATAGAGAAAGAATATAAAAGATAAACAGTAACTCAAAATTATCATATTATGTAATTATTTGGTAGCGAGGATACGAAAGATAAATCGGTTTAGTAGAGTAAAAGGTAAGTTGGTGAAGAAGCATTTCTTGGGACAAAGGCTGTCTCTGATTGGTCAAATTTTCGGGCCAAAAAAACAAAAAGAAATTCCGGCCTACCAGATTCGAACTAGTGACCTAAAGATGACAGTTTAACTACAGTCTTCCGCTCTGCCAACTGAGCTAAGGCCGGGAGGACGTTAGTCAAGCAACACGCGCGGTAGACTTTGCGTTCTTATATAGTTTTTCGTTTTGACATCCGACGACAAAAAAAGCACTCATCCACCTGCATCGATAGCACATCCATCTTCCCCGTATTTTTCCGATCCCAACGCACTAACTCCGGGATCGATTGAGCAACGTGGGACTGAGATATTTACATCCAAACGCCGAGCATCGAAAGACCTCCGCGCGACTCGAACTCCGGTCCCTAAGAAATTGAACCTCAGCAGAGCGGACGACTCTACGTCAACTTTAGCGATGCCACCTCTGAGAAATAGCCGCGAAGGCTCACAAATACCGCAAAAACAATATTTGCTTAGAAAAAACGAAAGAGAAGAAAACCAGTCTTGGGCTGATCAAATGGAAAAAGACTTAACAGAAAAAGAAAAAGAACAAAATCAAAAAAAAGAAAAAACTCAAGAAACACAAAAAAAAGAAGAACTAGAAAACCACTATCAGTATGATCATCTACCCGATTGGTTACAAGATATCCACCGCCGATTGGACAATCAAGAACAAAAGGCAAAAGAGCATGATGCTATTTTAGTGGAGATCCAAACACTAATTAGTGAGAATAACAAACTCAAACGGGAACTCGCAGAAGCAAAAAAAACGATTGCACTTCTCCGACAAACTCAGACCGATAAGGAACTCAAACTTAGCACTATTCAACAAAATGCTAAAGAAATACAGCAAGAAACAAGCGAATTTCCGCCACTGTCAGAATTATATCAGTCTGTACATGCACCAACAAAGCTTACATATGCAAAAATGACAAAACAGTATATGCCGCAAAAACCAAAACAAGTTCGACAAGCTAATTTCCCAGCTAAGAAAAAGATAACGCCGACACCAGGCATGATCAGTTGGGCAACACGTGCCTTCCAACAAGCTTCTGGTCCTATAGGATATGCAATGGTATATTTGCCATCACCAAAACGTACTACACACAGTGCAACTCGCAAAGCTCTGCACTTGTTAGGAATCCCACAAACAAGAATAATCGATGTGCACTTTCCTACTCGGGGTGTCATTGGTTTGCTTGTACATGCATCTTTTAAGACAGAGTTATGCGATCTTTTGAAGCAAGCAAAGGTAACTCCGATCGAGTTTAATCCTACTGCGCCAGACACTATCACAGACCCTGCATTGGAAAACGCCACTGATGAAGTTAAACATGCAAAAGCTAGAGAACTATATCAGAAAAGAATGCTTCGTGCATGTAGTCAATTGCAAAAGCCTTACTTAGGACGAGCTATCTTGCGATTCTACACTGAACACATCGACAACAATGATCCTCACCACTTGGATCCTATAGTCATTGAACTATTCGACCAAGAAAAACAGAAATCACAACAATCTACATATAGCAACACCAACACCGACTCTCTTACAACCAAAGATACTGGTGACATTACTGAAAACAACGACACTGACACTATGGAACAATAAGAACGCCACAAATCACAATTGGTATTTTCAACGCAGCAGGAATAACTCGTTCACCTGACGAGATCATTAATTTTTGTACTAAAAACGACATCGATATGCTCTTACTTACTGAAACCTATCTTACCAAAGGGCAACTAAAAACAAACTGGCAGCAATGGCACAATTACGCACAGACACCAACCAATGGTACACGTGGTTTCGGTGGACTATCACTCTTAGCCCATCCAAGCTTTCCATACCATATACACCAAAAACAACAACAAAATCAATACACTCTAACATGGCAAATTGGTCCGTATCTTTTTCATGGACTATACCTCCCACCGTCACTCCCTCTCAGCAATGTTCGCAACATCATAGAGCAACTCTCAGTTACAGAACATACGCTAATTATGGGAGATCTCAACACACGATTAGGAGCGCGTCTAGGAGATAGGAGATCAAATGAAAGAGCAGCAATACTCGAACCGTGGTTAACCAGCAATGGTTTACATATTTGGAACGAAGAGCTAGCATACGGTATACCAACATTTGATTCTCACCTTGGTACCAGCATCATCGATCTGTTTATCTCCCGCAAAGAGGCAATCGACAATCCTACTCAAACAATATATAGTGATTACTCGCTCAACTCTGATCACAAGATGTGTGTTTTAAAATACACACCAACTACTCAACTACGTCCAATACCACAGGCGAATGCTCCACGCCAACAGTGGAAATTACAACGATTAAACGAAAACACTGTCAATGAGTTGTACGTTAGCCTTTTCACAAAAAACATCCAGCCAGTATTACAACAACTACACCAAGTGAAAGATACAACGGCTCCAAATGCGACAATAATTGAAACAATTGGAAATGGACTGAAAATGGCCATACACCATGCATTGGACAACAGTGTCACACGCGGTATACAACGACCAAAACAATGGAAGTGGTTTTGGACAGCAGAGCTGCAAGAGAAGGCAAACCAACGTGAACAACTGTACCGTAAATGGCGCCGCACTACCAACAGTGTACAAAAAATCAAGTACTGGAAACAATACGAAACCGCAAAAGAACGCTTCAAAGAAAAAGTAAGATCTGAACGATCTAAACACTGGAAACAGTTCTGCGCGATCTTACGTGACGGGAAACCAGAAGAGACGACGGCCATCATAAAAAGGCTAAGCAAACCAAAAACACCTATCCGATTTTCTCACCCAAACGGCCCTCATATGGCAGCTAAAACAATGGTAGATCACTTAGCAACCGTTTTTGGAGGTGAACAATCCGATCGGTGGTGTATTCCAGCTCTTGGATATTCCCTAGACAACCACACACCATTCTCTTCCGCTCAATTACTGGAGATTATCCAACGTTTACCGCCCCGGAAAGCGCCAGGCTCAGACCACATTACAGGTGCAATGCTCAAACCAATTGCCAAACCGCTATCTGAATTCATGGCAAAATTCCTCACTCTCTGCTGGAAATGGTCCTGGATCCCAACAGATTGGAGGAAAGCACAGGTGGTGCCAATCTTTAAAAAAGGCGACACTACCATGGCAAGTAACTATCGTCCTATCAGTTTAACCAGTATTTTTCGCAAAATACTGGAACGCTGTCTAATGCCAATGATCATGACACATATGCCTGCCTTGGACATCGCGCAGGGCGGATTTCGAGCAAAACGGGGACCTCTGGATCAAGCTTTCAACCTTAACATTTTGATGCGCCAGTACCAACGTCAATACAACAGTACACCAGTAATAGCCTTCCTGGATATTAAAGCAGCATACGACTCCATCAACCGGGAAACAGTCTGGACAGCCCTTCGCGGACATTTACCCCCAGCATTGCTCGATTTAACCAAACATATGTTCAACCATGTGGAAATTTCGGTAATACTGCAAAATTTCGAGTCTCACACGATCAAGCCAAAAAGAGGAGTACTCCAAGGATCTATCCTTAGCCCATTACTCTATGCTATCTTTATAGATACTCTTCCCAAACGATTGCGAGGTTACTCCCAACGGCCAACTATCTTACGAACGCCAAGACTAACCGGGTACACCGAACTGGAAGCTCAAACCACCACAGTAGCAACCACTAGAAGACGGAATGATCACACGCTGACCCCCATCAATGCGCTACTCTATGCAGATGATGTAGCACTACTCGGGTCTGCAACGGACATGATCACACTACTGGAACAAGCGGAACAACACTCTGTTGAGCAGGATTATCGCTGGAACCCTGCCAAATGTGCCCTTCTCAATGCACCAGCAGACTTTGCACTACAACTCTATGGCACCCCTCTCAGCATTGTACCGCATTTCCAATATCTCGGCTTACCTTTCTCTGAAGTCGGAATAGAGTTCTCGACACTTATTCGCCATAATACACAGAAAACAACCGCAACTATGGCACGACTACATCGCATTGGTGTCCACAAGTATGGAATGGGACTATACACAGCGATTCGAATGTACAAGATCTTCGTCAGACCAGTACTAGAATACGGCCTGGCAATAGCAGCACTCAACTACACCCAAGTGGAACAAGTTGAAAAAACGCAAACAACATGCATAAGGTTAGCTTTGAATGGAGCACCTACCAGCCGACTTCCAACAGTAGTACCTATGTACCTCGCAGACCTCCCCTCCATGTCACTACGCATTCGCACACTTCAGCTAAAGTTCGTCCACCGATTACCGCAGCTTCCAACAACAGCACTTTTGGTGTGTATACATCGCAGCCTTCTCCTGCGACAACGCACTGATAAACAGTGGTTGAGGCTCACAAACGGAAATCCGCTCTGGAAAACGCACAAACAGCTCACACGTCACCCACCGGAATCACGCGGCACGCCGAACTTTGTAACACAAACGATTGACATTCACCGGATGAAAGAACGGAATCGACTCCGTGAACGCTTCCCCGCAGTGGCCCGTGCCCGCACAACTCGAGGATGGGACCCAGTTCTGTACCTCCCAGCATCAAGCCGCGACCGCCATCGGCTCCTACATTGGCGTATGCACTGGCTACCATCATTCCCGCTTAAAACGTGCGAATGTGGAACGGCAGAAGCATCGCGCAACCATTATCTCACCTGCCCTGAATTCAGCTCCCGCCTAACTGCATTGAAGCGTTCTTTCAATTGCACTATTCCCGAAGCTATACATCCCATTGACCACATCCTTAATCACCTTCCCAAATCGCCAAAACAGCTAAAAACTGGACACTGGCTACTTACATGGCCTCGGCTACTTTTTGCACTACGACAAATCGACCGATTAAGCCATCCAGACGGAGAGTTTCAAGAGGAAGATGATCCAAGTACTGCATTGGAAGAATACATGATCCAACAAGCAGCCAACAACACGCGTTTAGAATAGCCCCCCTACACTCACACCATTTGTCTTTTTTCTCCACATAGTGGTTTTTTTACAACTAGCCTCGTACAATTCCTTAATTATTCGCTACCCCTCTTATTTCCTGTCAAGGACTAGCCATATGCTTATAGCGCCGGCATCTACAGTCCACACAATAAACCATAAAAAAAATTTTCAACTGAGCTAAGGCCGGTTCCGATATTTTGTTGATTATTTAAAAAATTATATGGTCTATGACATCTTCCACTGAGGAACCTCTGAAAACGGCTGCTTATGACTGAATCTCGACTGAAAAATGGTCGGCTAAAGCCTTAGCCGATTAGCAGGATTTGGGGTCCGGCCTGATATGCCGGCTTAGCCTGGATGTCAGACCTTCCTTCTGTCCCTCCATGCATCCTCTCCCTCATTTCCCCCATTGCCTCCATGCGCATTAGCATTTTTCTCTTTCCTCGCCCTTCCTTTTCTCTCTCTACTTCTCTGCTTATGCACATAGAGAGATGCAGTTTATTTCGCATTGACATGTTACATGGAAGAGAAGAATGAGTTGACTCCCTATGCACTCTTATTTCTTTTTCATTGTATGCCGAAAGATTATTAAGTTAATGGAAGAGATCTTTAATAAGGCTCCTCTGCTAGCTTAAAAAGGATTAGATAGAAAAAGTCGCAAACAATATAAATAGTAGAATAATATCAGTACAATGAAAGTATCTGTCGTATCCGACATGTTTACATTGCTATACAGCAAGTAGAACAATGAGTCTGAACACGGCTAAAGGTACTAGCAGTGATTACTTTATTAGATATGGATTCTAGACGCGTCTCCCTTCTATCAGTTGCTGAGATCATAAGCGACACAGAATAACAATTAATCAGGATGAACGCGAGAACACCGATCTGGTAAAGGATCATCTAAAGTTATCTACAAACTCTTCTATTTTGTCATTACCTGCAAGCATTATGAAAACATTTAAATAGCACAAAGAAAAGATCAATAAACAACATCGTTCAGAGTCTCGCTTACTCTCTCGTTTCCTATTATTCCAATTTATACATAATGGAGAAGAGCAAGGCCTTCTATCACACTTACAAAATACAAAAAGGTAAAAGATAGAGAAGAAGAAGATATGATAAATGGAGATCATCTGAGGTTCCTATGTGCATTATTGAAGGGTAGAGATCTTCATGAATCAAATCGGATCAGATTGACCAATAATCTTAAAGTCAGTATCAAACATGTTACGATCTATGATGAAATAAATAATATGAGCTATCGTTGTATAATATACAGCCATTATGGCTAAGTATCCGTTATTATAGAAAAAATAACCAAAGAAGAAAAAAAAGAAGTCGTTGAATTACTTTATAAGAATGCAGCATTACAGAAACAAATGCATTGTATCGATCGCTAACTTCGCAGCTTCCCAATGCAAGCTAAAATAAAAAAGCAATGTTAATTAAGAACTATGGGTGAAGACAATTTGCCATTACAAAACGGTAACAAGATTTATTAGCTGTTAAGCTTTTATAAGGCTTCCAACGTCTATATATTGTATAGAGAGCCATTTGCAAGATGTAGATAGTATTACTATTTTGGTATTCTTCACAAGTGTTTGACTGCGACCACTTCCCTTTTACAACGGCAGTTTTTTTTATGGTCATCCTGCCATGCCATTTTTTTTTTTTTGGGGCATCATTCTATATGACATGACTATGAGGCAAGCAAGATTTTGACCAACGTTCTTTCATCTACTTCTAATTGCTCCACCTTTGCTGAAGTTACCCTGGAGATAAATGATTCAGCTTGGCGATTATTGCTTCCAACTTTAACGTGTGCATTTTCCATCTCGATAATTTACATAGTCATACATGGACATTACTTCACTTCAAGTCGGAAAATGTATACACTTTTCAGAATATAACTTTGAAATTTCTATTCTCGAGTTGGATACCTGCTCGTACCGCAATAGGAGTACTGCAATTTTCTGTAGGCTTCTTACGTAGGAACTCCGCCAGTACTTTTTCAAGGAATTAAAACAAGCGTCACGCTTATGCCGTAAAGGAAGAATTCCTTTTTGCTCACGCATCTGTTTTTTATGCGAGAAGCACATCGTTTCCAAGGTATTGCTAATACCAATGGAACGTGTTGCTGGATTCTATTTGACGATTCAGCAACAACACGTACGACATCGGGCAATGCGGAAATCTTGCTGTAGACAAGACGCGACTGCAACAGAGTTCCAGGTACCCAAACTACTGCGCATCGCTTTTCGCGTAACAGCCTTGAATACGAAACTACTTTTACGTACAAAAAGATGCGCAGAAAGTTCTATCTCTCACCTCATTTTACCAAGGCCAACACTATTGCAATTGGTTGACGAAACCTACCGTGTCTGTGACAACTAGAAATGTTATTATTTGGCGTGACATCGAAGGACGAGGTACAGATGGACAGGGTTCAAAAGAATTTGAGAAGAAACGTACAAGCTTTGGATCAATGAATGCTCAAGCTTGCATAATAATGGGGAAAGGGTTCACGTTAAATTCAACGGTTCTGTTCCTATCCGGGTTTTATCCTAGACGCGGCATCGTCTTCTCTGTTTAAATTCATTGGTCCTGTTCCTACCAGGTCTTGTCATAGCGTGAGATTATTCTTGGACGCGGAGCTGTTCGGGTCAGAATTTGGACAACTCAAATCCGAGGACGAGGCACACGCTGGGATGTTTCTGTTTACTACATTGTAATTGATGTGCTTCCCAATATTATTACTTCACATAAATGAAATTACAACTACAAATAATTGTCTTTGGAAAGAAAGAATTTGAGATATGCAATCCCGGCTGGCTTGCTCTCATATGTTTATCACACAGTTAACCGGTTTGTGATAGCAACGGCAGCACAGCTGAAAACTGCCCATCAAGTATCTCGTGCTACTGATACTATTTGATATTCTAACTTTAATGAATCAAGATGGATAACAGACGTTTTAGATAAGAAATTGAACGTTTCCTTAAGGACTAACAATATGGTGGTCACTTTTTCCAGGAGAATGACGTGCCTTTCGGATGAATTGGAACGTCATCTAGTATAGCGAAGTCATCAAATTCAAAACCTTAGTAGTTGCAAACAAATTGGCGGGCCAGAAATTAGTTGCATCGAGGTCATCAACGCGAAAAGCAGTTATTATAGCAGAGGATATAAAGTCAAATAAATAAATAATATATATACATGTAACGCCAGTTTTTAATCCTTTCAATAGTATTCAACATGATGTTTTCGTTCAAAGATCATTGACAAAAACATATAAAAGTCTGTCATCGGAAACTTGTAATGGACGGAAACTTGTTGCTTTGGATTGTGCGGTCCGAAAAGGCGCCAGTACTTGAAAAAAATCTACCACGTTATTTCAACGTTATCGATTATATAATATATGGATCTGTCATACAAGGCATATGAGATGCAAAGCACACATCTGGAAAACAGAGAAAAGTTTTAATCAATGCAATCAAACGATGCATCAGCCTAACAGAAGGAAAGCTATCAAAGCAACGGATTAAAAAATTACACAATGTTCTGTGAATTCTTCAGACGATTAGACCAATCTGCCTCGTGTACGCACATTCACCGACATCGTCTCAAATTTGTTATTATTTCCTTTCTGTCGAGTAGAGTCTCAACTTGTCCGTTGATTAGTTTGGCTATATCGACTAGTTGTACTTTGGTAAACTTTAACCAGAGAAAAAACAAACAAGGATGAGAGCAGATGTCGGAGAGCAGGTGGTTTTGTGGAAAAAAACGTTCTATAGCTTTGGCGTGCAGTTCAAGGAAAAGCACTACCAGCATTGTAGAGTCCAAGTTGATGTTAAAGTACATTTGTGTATAGCAATACCTTTTCCTGTAATAAATTTGTCATGATTGTATGAGTTGTCAGGTAGACTCGTCTTTATGGCTAGCATAAACCTGGTACAGAGAAAAGCCCCGTAGTGATATATTTTGATGGATTTATCTATATCATTCTAACGGGGATACACTTTTATAATGCCCCTTCTTCGCGAGGATTTACTTATATAACCACTTTTATCTATCCAGTCCTTTTCAAAAGTTTAATACTTTGCATGGATCCGGATTGGCGTATTTTCTTTTAAATGACATCTTTCGGCTGCAGTTTACGTATATTTTCCTGTCGTGGGACATTCAACTTGGGATTGTTTGTTAAGCAGAGAGTCCACCCACAGCAACAAATCCTTTCGTTATTGTTATTGGACAAACAGTATGAAATACATCTGGCTTTGGTAATAGTGAACTCTGAAACATGATTTTATTTTCTTCAGCAAGAAGCAGCAATCTTTAATTCCGAGACAACCAGGCAGCGCTGCTTTGGTAATACGAAACAACGTAACAAATGCTTATTTATTCGTTCGTTTTCTTCTCGTTTTTTCTTTTCCTTTTGCTTGTGGGAAATACGAAACCTCGTGCAACCCAGTTCTCTTCCAACATTACATTATTGCATGGGTGAAATGAACGACACCATACCAAGTGAGATGTTGACAGCGATCATTGCGCATGTGCCACGGAAAGAGTTGTGCACTGCCATATACGTTTGTCGTCGCTGGAAAGCAGTGTTCAAGCCATTGTTGTATTCCGACATACATATACAAACACGGCGTCAGTTCAAGCTATTTTATGAAACACTTTGCCGCACAGAAGCAGTGGATCCAGCAGGGCACCTTGTGCGTAAACTGCATTTCGATGAGGACGTGGGTTTTCACTGCATCGAATTTGAGTCTCTTCCTCGTCTTTGTCCTTATTTGGTGACATTTCACTGCAAGTATTTCTGGAGGCTACGATTTTCCACCAAGCTGGCGGACTGGAAATATTTGAGGAACGTTCCCGAGCTCTACCTATCTGGCGCACCGGATTTTGCATTGGATAATTTCCGTCAATGTGTGACACATCTGAATATTCACATAGACATCAAGTCGAGATGGCTTGACTTACTGAAAGAACTGCCTCGTATTGTTTCACTAAAGATTATTGGCAACGGTGAAGAAATGGGCAGCAACAGCTCGAGGATATCCGCATTTGATATAGAAGCTATTCATGCAAGGCTGCCAGATTTGCAATACCTAAGCCTATCATTACTTACAGCGAGCAGATGTATACCCGAGTACATACAACCCTCAACAACCGTACGCACACTAAAACTGGATATGTCTGATGTTAACCTGTATCCCTACTGCGCACGTAAATATCCCTACCTTGAAGAGCTCGCTGTGTGGTGGGACTCCATGATACATGACGACGAAGCACGGGCGGACCTTTTAGCGTTGGCAAGCTCGAGTCCTCACCTCAAAATATTTCATGTTTTCAAACCCTTTGACGAATGTTCCTGTCCATATCAAGAAGCAATAAGAACGCTTCAACAAAATGGCGCACCATTGACAGAATTAGACTTGCGTTTTTGGAGCATACCAGTATGCTTGATAGCCATTAGTGGATTTCACCAAACGCTTTCAAGAGTTTATTTTGCATCGAGAGATGAATTGTCAGTTACTGAGCTGTTGGATGCGTTGATCCCCTGCGTAGCTTTGACAGATCTGCGGCTGCGCTGCGAGAACATGGAACTAAAAGTGGATGAAGTTTTGAATTGCATCAGACACCTTAAAACCCTTCATATCAGAGGAAAAACAATAGGCATTAGCACTAATCGAAGCATGGGGGAAACATATGCTTTGGAAAAGCTGCGGATAAGCGGTGGATACATTCAAGACGAGATATTTCCGTACCTTTCTCATCATTGTCTTCGTCTATCCGATGTTCATTGTCAGTATGATTGCAGTATTAATCAACAGCATCGAATCAATTTGTGGAATACACAGTTACGTTGTCTTTATATACAATACAAACAGCACGCTGTGATGAGATTAACCCAGACAGACAAAACAAAGCGAATTATGGAACGGAAAAAGAAGTTTTATGGATCAGTTGATGAACATGAGATTGAGGGATGGACGAGATGGTATCGATGTGAATGGGGACCTCGAGGGGAATTTGCCCGGAAACTACAGGCTCATGATATCCAAAGGATCTTTGAAGGGATAGCACAAGATAATGACACAGCGCGGTTGCTGGAAAGCCGCAAAAGCCAACCTATTTTATCAGAATCGGGAAATAATGCTATTGTATTCGTTCACTGTCGATCAGTGGAGCAAGTAATCTTTGGGTTTGTAAGTAGGCATTCCTACCCAGATTAATAAAAAATCCAAAAAAAGAAAATAGCAAAAACAGATTTTCACTTATAAATGTTTCCAACGATCGGATGGATCGGGTACGCGTTTGATGTTTAACAAGTTAAGGGATACTATAGCCTTTCTTTCTACAGTTTTCGGTTCGAGGCAGGTCTTCGGAACTCCATTGGCCTGGTGTTTCCGTTGTCCATCATGCACTGGAAGACCTCCAAGACGTTCATAGCGGCCATTGAGTCGCGATTACCAACACATCACTGGACATGATTCTTTTGTACAAACAAGTACAGCGTGTATATCCGCTCCTTTGTGACCATCGCCATCCGGGCGTTCTTTCTTTTTTTTTTTTGAGGCTTCTGCTTTTGCAGCCTTGACAGACCTGGGAAGTCAAATATTCATCCACCATGAAGATATGTATAGGTGCCTAGTATAATACGGATTATAAATACGCAACATAGAATACGCAATGCCTTTCTGCGAAAAGCTTGGGATTTCAACTTCTTCAGGATTGCTTTAGTGGGTGCGGCAACTCGTGAAGTCATGGAGCTCGAAAAGGTGGCATTCCCATACGCAATGATTATCGGTCTGTTTTTTTCGTCAGGCTTGTCATTTGGACAGTCTGGCATTCATTTGTTATCATTCGGTTTTTTACGGTTTTGCGAACTGTTGGCGTTGTATTTGCTGCTACCATAGAGTAGTCTCTTTGCCATCTCCGCTCTTCCTTCGGATCGGAATGCTTTTCGGGAGTAAAGGTGTTATTCTCGATGGCGGTAATTGTTTCTTTGATGAAAAGCTCAAGACTGGCCATTTCAGCGTCGGGGAGTGATTCGAATCTCTTTGGGAGCTTTAATGTAGATCGTTTTCTGATCGCATCACGGACAGCATAGTTAAGACCTGATTGCAGTCGCTTCGATAGATAATTCGTATTCACCCGCTAAGAGAAAATATTACTACATGAAGATAAAGAACATAAGAGTTACGTACCTCTTGGACCATTCTGTGGACATAGGGCCCCGAAACGTATTTCTGCGGTTTCAATTCTGTAATTGCAACTTTGTTCTCAAATCTCTTCAAGACGTGAAATAACTACGGTAGAAAGAGGTGAGGCGAGGCGTTCAGAATGCTATCGTCTATGAGCGATACCCCAACAATGGACCGGAATTTCCGTTCGTCAAAGTTTGTAATCGATTTTTTGAAGCTTTCGGACGCATCCTTCACATTTTCGTCCGCATCACGACCTTCTCTTGGACTCAAAGCAAAAAGCTGGCAGCACAATAAATGTGTTACGGTGGTATTTGCTTCGATTCTGAGAGTAACTTTGTGAAATAGTAATTTGGGAAAATGAAACCAACATATGTCACATCCCGAACATATTCTACACATGCTGCGATGTTCTGAACAAATTTTATGCTGCGACATGTGCTTGACAGCAAGAATTTTATTATTCGGGTTTGTTTGAAACCTTTCGGAGGCTTCCTCTTCACGGTTCGTTCCTTACAGAGTTTGCTGGTACTCCTTTGGTCGTCAGTGCCTCCACAAGTGGGGCATTTCAACGTGGCACCCGTTGATAGCTTTTTGTCCGTTCGTTCTTGTTGTAAGACCGCATTTACTTCGTACTTCGCGCTTCTTTTGTCATAGGCTTTCTCAGCCTTTATTAACGATTTTGATTTTTTTGCGGACGATGATGGACCTGCAATACGTTATAAGCAAGATGTATAAGCACCGGAAATTTTAGCAAGACAGGCTTTCTGGATATTCACATTTTGTGTTGCAGAATTTCCCTGGAATCGGTAAGTGAAGTTGGCAGATAGTTCAGTATAGTGTCGATTCCAGAGAAGAACAGGGTCAGAAACCTGGCAGTGGAGTAAAAGACAACAAAATAGCTTGAGCAATTGACGGGAGGATGCATTCATAAACGATATTTTTATATTTTTCCATCCAAATATTTTTATATAGATGATGATATAATACTTGTAATGTAATGACGAAGATAGGGGGGGAGAAAACGCTTATGTTACATCAAAAAGGAGAAAGGGGAGGTGAATAGTATACACACAATTATAATAAAAAGAAAGGACGTTTACACTTCAACGTCAAACACATTTTCTTTCATTCTGAGTTCCATGTTGTCGAGGAACTGACAGCTTTTTTCACCATTTAACTTCAGTTGGAAATCATCCCGTAGCATCTCCAAGCAGATAAGAAGGTTCGCTCGGATACGTGGTAAATCCAGCCGTGGATCTCGGCGTGCAAGGGGTGCTGCGCGGAAAAGAACTTCCCACGCGTTAACGGCTATGCGATAATCAAAGTAGCACGAATACGATTTCGTTCGCAAGAACTGAAGTAATCGGATGGTGTTGAATGCAGTTTTGACCGAAAGATACACAAGTGGAGTATTCAGACGGTCCGCGCCAGGACGTATAGCTTCGGTAATCATCTCAATAAACTCTTCATCCGTCCCTTCAAATCCCATATCCTTCTGTACTTTTCGGAGCTTGGATGCCCAGCGATCGGCCCGCGAATGCTCGGGATAGAGCTTTTGCCGTTTAAACGCTTCCTGGATCGAAGCCATAAATGTAGCTTTATTCAAGTCGAGAAATCTCTCCTTCGGTACGTATGATCGTCCCATAATGAGGTACTCGTTGTAGACCTTGAGCGTTGTTAAAACCGGGATAGGATTGTGCGAACATTCGATCTCTAGCATGAGGAAATAGGCCTCGTCGCTAGCAGGCTGATCAAACAACGGCTTCGAAAGACGAAAATCGGATGGCAAATCGTTGTACCAGTGGCGCATAATCATTTCTACCAAGTGACCAAACATCCCAACAAAAGTACTGAGGTCGTTTGAATGCGCCAAGTGTACCGTCTCGTGTAGTTGCTTGCGGAGACGGAGAACATCATTGTGCATTTGGAGAAATCGGAGTTCCTGCTCCGAATCCTCGTCTGTCGCCTCCATTTTGAGCAAATCCGGCACGTCTAGTAGTTGACGAAACTCTGGATGTTGCACATGTAAATGATGATTGTGGCTGTTGAGAACGAGTACTCGCATTACATGCTGTGTAAAAATACGGAGGCGATTGAACAAAGCTTGCTGGGTAATATCCCCTTCCACTTTGAGGGTCGGTTCCAGAAGATGTGATAGCCGAGTGGCCATGTTGAGGTAAGAACGGCAATCATCGAATTGAAATAATCGAACTTTGTAGAAAGACATGTAGGTGTAGGCCGCAAACAGCTCAAGACTCACGTCATCGAAACGATCAGACACTAAGTCGTGGGCACGATCAAAGTAGAATTGTGCGTAGTCCGGCAATTCCTTTTTATCGATCACCTGCATGACATGTTTACATTGCAGAAGGCAAATAGACGCACAAATTGCCATAACTGCTGGTGATCGACAAATCCCAGATGTATCAACAAAGAGGCGGAAGAAGGCGTTTCGATGTATAGTTAAGTGCACCAAATGCTGGCATCCGAGGTATGCTTTCAAAAGGTTCATCGTAACTGCGCTAAAGGTGTCTCGTTTGATCACAATACCACATGCATCGCTGAGGGTCTCCTGAAGGAAGGGTATACTTTTGGCCATACTCTTGAAACGTGACTTTCCATACTTTCTCCACACCATAGCTTTCAAAAGAAACATAACTGGCGACGGTTGATCGTGCATGTCCAGAGGCATCCTGTCGTGGAACTGAAGCGTTTTAATAATTCCCTGGAGATTATCCAGTAATTCACCATGTGTCTTGATATAAGTGCTGATAGTAAGTTGACCGTTGCACACGGTTAAACTCCAAGGCTGATCCGCAGCATCTTCATTCGACAAAACTGCACGTATTTCTTTGTTCTCCACCAGCACTCGTTGTCGTTTGTAGGATCGTTTGGTATCCACCGAGGATAATGAGTTTCCATCGGAACTGTGCGATGATACAGATTCAGGTGTCGGCTCTCGTATGGGGCACACTTGAAGATCGCGCATTTCCTTTTGCATTACATCCATTTGTCCATGAAGGTTGTCAATCTCCTGCAGAAGCTCGAGCTGTTGAATATATTCTTCATCTCGAGGTGATTTAGAAACTGTATATACACACTGCAGGTTAAACTTCAGGCATCTGTAGGTAAGTGATCAGTCTGCATGCATACCCATGACGATGAACCTAAGCGATACCTACCGTTCACAAGGTAGTTCATAGCTGCAACGACGCTTATGCTCTCGACATTCTATGCACATGGTCAATCGTAAGTACTGTGTGCATCGATACAACTTACCATTACAAGGGGATCGCTTGTTAGTATTCATTGTGGCGGAGCAAGCAGGTAACTGTTACGCTGAAACTTTCGTTGAATAAAAAAGTAAACTGCGCTAAAAAAAATGCGGAAGTTTCACAGAAACAGTTATTAATATGCATACTTGCATTTCATTCTTCAAATTTCGTTTACATAGAAAGGTTACTGCTAAATAAACAAACGTTGTTTGCATTGCTTTCACTTGCACATACCAAATGCATAAGAAAACCTTTATACTCTGATGCGGTAAAAAAAAGCCTTGAACTGACTGCATTTTAATGTCAACTCCACGGAAGGTCCGTATCCTGAACTCTCCACAGGGCCCCAAAACTGACTTGTCAGCTAGCTATTGTGCCATCCAGCATTATTGGCTCACTGAAATCGAGTATGAATGAGTGCTCAGCAAGTTGATTACCGTAGATATAAGTGTTCTTTACCTGTCAGATTCCGTATGACCGGCTGATCCGGGGACAAACCAATACCGACAATCGTCTTCCCTCTTTAGTATAATACCTGTCGTTAAGTATTTTTCTTAAATACTAGCTATAAAAAGGCTGTCAAACCATCGGACGATAGGCAGAGCAAATTCAGGTCTTCAGGAGATATGATCGTGCCAGGCCCTGTTTCTGAACCCTAATAAAATACACACAGCCAGGCGGACTTTGCTTCAAGCACGTTTCACTGCAGAGGATTTGGGAATTTTGTCGGGCACTCCCCTCGGGCACTAAATTTCCTCAGATTCAGTATCCAAGAGTGATGTTTTTTGGAAGAAGTGAACAAGCATAAGTTTATCCAAATCCTTCTTGAGATAATTGTTAGCTCAGTGTGATAAATTGATCTGATGTAATTGTGATTGTATAATGCGTTAGCATAACTGTACCGCTACCTCTTTCGAATATATTTATGATACATTGAGCTTTTCGTTATTCAAATACTTACACCTCCCGCGTATTCTCGGGTTGCAAATGCTCTCACAGTTGGACGTTTCTACCCTCGGATAATTTTATCTTGCGTTTTATTATTGCAACTTGAAGAAAATATTGGAATGAGAGTGCCCGACGAAACTCCCTTTTGATGAAGTGAGTGAATTTCCGCTATCCAAGTCATTGTTTCAGCATTTTCTGACTCTAGATTACAAAGTCCCTAGCATTTTGTTGTGCTGCGACATCTGTTCATCAACTAATGATGAACAGCATTCAGACAAGCGAAAAAGATCACTGCTGCTACATGCTGGTGAGACTTCTCGCCTAGTTGCGTGATAGCTCGGCTTTGTTTCGCAGACCACTCACCAACCACGGTATCTCTCTGGAGACGACCCTGAGCTTTGCATCTGCGGAGCGACAGAAGTGTCCTTTGAAGAAAGCCTACCGCATGTAGCTTTGTGTAAGAGGTAGAATCTGTCTAACTTAACCTTTTGTATTCAATACAATCATCTGGAGTTTCATTAGCGCTCCCTGCTTGCAAATTAGGCGTCCAGCAAATCTGACAAGATCCAGCCAGGGTTACCCGTCTATTTAATCATTTGAAACACACGTCAACATTTCATCAGTAGAAGTACAGTTGTTGCACAAATGCTGCAAAATACTCATATTGGACCATTGCTTTGCCGGTGTTGTGTCACAGTAAATAATCATCGCATCCAGAACGAGCTGGCGCGCTACCAACAAGTGGTTTATATTTGAACACTTACCATTTTGACAGTTCTAAGGTACTTACGATATTCAATGAGTGAAGGTTTTACGACAGACATCATTTTCATATGAGTTAGTAACATAGACGATAATAAGGACGATAAGATATGAGGAGAACTGATAATAGCTGTATGACAATGCAATAGTAGCGACAGCAGATGGATAATTAGAGAGAAGTGATGGTAACTGAATAGGGATCACGAGCTATACCAGATTACCCCAGCTCCAGTAGACATGACATGAAACAGTGCTAAGGAAATAGTAAATTTCAATGCTCTTCTCAAGTTTACATATGTCATTATCAGTTTTTTAACATCTTAAAAAGTGCTTTATAATGCATCGCGGACGGTTCACCCCGATTCGCCAGCGAGAATAATTTTTCATCCGTGCCAGCCCTCCCTTGCAGATTGCAACCCCGCTGCCAGCGTGTCTTGGTGAACGATCAGACATGTCAACATCTAGCGATCAGCACCGATCGACAGGGACCGATACTACAGGCACGTCTGTTTCCGAGAGATTCATGCTAACACGGTAATACTATGCATGCAGAAGAATGGCAACGTCGTCATTGCCCTCCTGACGGTCCTGCCCTGGGTAACGCTGCCTGGACCTTACTTCACACAGCAGCCGCGTACTATCCAGATCGTCCCGCGCCATCACAAATGGAATCCATGCGAACATTCATAAATACATTTGCAGAAAACTATCCCTGTTGGCACTGCAAGGTACATAGCCAAAAAAAAAAATACCACCCGAATTAATTGACTTGGTACAGGAGGATTTTAAAGCTGCCATTGCCAAAGAGTCAGTGAGGGTTGGTAGTCGGAGAAAGTTGATGGAATGGCTTTGTAAGAGGCATAATGAAGTCAACGAGAAACTGGGAAAAGAGTCTTTTGACTGCACTAAAGTCTTCGAACGCTGGCTTGACGGGTCCCAGCGATGCAATCAAAATCAGTGATATATAGTCAGATTTATACAACACTAGAAGGTTTGTTTGCGAAATACATATGTACCCTCCGTATATCCTTTATCCTTCACACCATCTTTCTCTTGAATCTTTACAAATTGTACCTTTATTTTCCTGATATCCTTTAACACATATCTGAGTGAAATTTCTAGGGTATTAATCTGTACATAAAGTATAACTAGTTTTAAAATGCTCGTATAAGTCTATAAACGTCAAATATGTGTCAACATGATAGATCACATTATTGTTAGCATCAAATGTTTAAAGCGAAGGATCATCATATAGAAGGCATCGTTTAATGAATGATGATCGTACGAGCAAGCTCTCCTTCACACTTTGGCTTTTGCTTGGAATGCGTGATTACTGATGGATCCCTAAAATATGTCATCATCTATTACAGTTACAAATAAGAATCCGCCCTAATGTTCCCGAAATGTGATCAATGATGTGCACTACTACTTCCTGAGACCACAGTGTCCCCAAGAAACTACGCAAGCAATGATAAACCAACACGGTACAGATCCTGACTCTTGAAGGGCCGAACTTAACACAATACGAATACGAATGTTCCTGCACTGTCGTCAGCTGGATACAAAGCTTTACATTCTATAAATACATTGAGAGGCACATTTCTGACAAAAATGTCTCGTATGGGTTACGATTCTGTATTTAGGTTTGGAACTAAGTATCCACCGATAACGAAAGCAGGTGTATGAACGCGAGAATTCGGTTTTACTTGAAATAGAAACATGCAATTCGAAAGATCAAATTACATACAAATGAATGACCAAAGATAAATAGCAAATGATCTATAGTAGTAGTGTGCATGCATGGTAGCTACGCGTATCGTGGAATAAACATGTAAAACGTGGAGTGAGTGAATTAAGTTAAGTGTGAGAGTGACAGAATTGTGAATTGTATGAAGGGGAGGATTAATGATAGTTACTGCGGATCACACCATTCAAAAAGGCCGCAACTAGAAGACCTTTCTTGAGGACAAGACCAGAATGCACGACCTTTGTTTGGGCTTTCTTTCTGGACAACTCGTCGTACGCTTGGCCTTGGATTAGCACATTGACAAAGTGGCCCTGTCTGCTGCTGCTGCTGCTGTGCATTGTCTTCGTCCGCCCATTCAAAATATCCGCAGCCGTTGTTTCCGTCGTTTGTAGGACAGCAGAAAAATTCACGTCCTTTGTTCGGACCTTGCTTGCTAACCTTCAGACGGACGCATGGTCGATCACAACGGCATGTTGGTGGTTGTCTAGTATTTTGATTTGAAGGACCACCGCGACCCCGCCCCCGTCCCCGCCCTCGCCCTTGTCCTTGTCCTCGTCCTTGACTTCTTGCACGTGTCTCGTTCCTCTGTCTTCCTTCCCCACTTTCTCCACGAGGCGCACGTCTTTGTCTCGGTTGATTAGTATCTTGTTCTCTGTTTTGATAGTTTGTGCGGTTACTGTCACCCCCATTTGAACGTGCGCCAGAATTATTCGCTTGATCTTCGTCGGAACGATAGTGCTGTTCCATCGAAGCGACTATTTTATTGAACGCTTGCACCGATTTTACAAACATTTGCCGATAACGAAGAACGCTTTGCTGTAGGACGTTTGTCTTGTTCTTTGTTCCTTCACAAATGTGTTTCAAATCTGCTTCCATCTGAGCCAGAGTTAGTTCCAATATATTTTCATTCACCCTCGTACCTCTCGCCGTAAAAATGGTTTGCTAAGACTAGAATCAAATCCAATTTCGTCGTATCCGAGAACCAGTGCAATACCAAGTGTAGAAGGATGGAAGTACTGATTACGCTTAAATGCATACTGTCGGTCCAAAATCTTCTGAATATGTTCGGCTATGGTAGCGTCGGTTCCAATTCCGTTTTTCTCCATTAATGTAATGAGATCGTATTCAGTCAAATGTTTAGGCGGTTGTGTCAGTGAACTGTTCATTTCCAAAACAGATGGCATGAATTGTTCATTTTCGTGAAACTCTGGCAAGAATTTCCCCTCCCATTTATCATACGTATACACCTCCAGGTAGTTTAATTTGGTAATGACCAAACCTACATACCTTTCATGTAGCTCATTCCTTTTAATTCGTCTTCCTCTTACCTTTTGCATCAAATTCTTCATCTGCAATTCGCACATCTACCGAGGTCTCAAAGCCAGTCGCGTTCTTCCAGCAACATCCAAGAAAGCGTCGAACAATAAATTCATAAACAGATCTATGATTTCCTCGCAGGGAAGCATCATAACCTGTTGGATGGATCGGTGGATGTGCCTTGTCATTATTGCGTCCATTTCTCGGTTTTTCAAATTCACCATCGCGTAACCTTTGACGTATTAGAAGTAATAAATCAAAATACATTTCACCTACCGTTGAGCGTATTGACCCCAGCGCATGTCACTCGTCTGCATTTCGAGCAGCGGCATAAATTCAAATTTTGCATCAAATTGATCAGTTTCCGTTCTCGGATAGCTAATCAATCCTGACGTATAGAGTTCCTCTGCGATCTAACCGGCGAAAAGTTACACTTTCTCCTTGTTTGATTTTCTCAAGGGATCGCACCTTCATAATCTGCTCACCAGATAATCGTAGAGCCCGACACGCAACTTTTTGCATTTCGACGGTTGTCAATGGCAGAGGTTTCCTGTGCAAGATGGCTGTTGTTAGATCTCATTCTAGGGAATGTCTGTGTTCACCATTTCTTCGTTTCCTTTTGTTGAACACGTGTTACTGTTGCCATAGGATTTTGATAACAAGACTCGTAGAAAACGAAACATGACCATCGATCAAATATCTGTCCCCGTTTCCAATGGAATTTGGTGGTAATGGGCTCCTTGCTTTCATCCTGTGTTGGCGGCTGAGTATAGGACATGTCGATTTTCCAAAAGGGTTCGGCTACAAAGTTTTGAATCGCCATGTGCCGATCGACAACAAAACCAAGAGTCGGGAACTGGCAGCTACCTGCAGACTAATCATTTAATTGGTGATCCCATAAAGACGGCTGTTGTACCGTAGCTAACAACTTTGCGTTCTTGTCCAAAGAAAGGTTGTAGTCGCAACGTTTGCAATCGAGTGAATGCAGCACCAATTCTTAGATCTAATTCGGATCGAGCAAATACAGCGTCAACTTGGCGTTCGTCCATTGTTGTTGGTTGTCTAGCAGCCCTATGGATAACCCTAGCATGAAGATGATGAGCGGCGGGCTGGTCAAAAGAAATGAAAACGCATTTACTCAGGCTGCATGGCTGAGAACCTCGCTCTCCAGACTTGGATGCGGCTGTTGGCACCTTGACAAATTTCCACCACTTCTGCCCCTATAGCTTCTCCTTCACGATCACAATCGGTCCAAATGAATACTATCTCTGCCGATCGTGCTTCTCGCCTTAGATTGTCTGCAATCGCTTTGGCGTCCTATTAGAACATGCTAAGTACAGGAAGGTGATCAATATTCAGGCGTACGTCTGACACTGTACGGTAAACGATGGCTTCAAACAGATCTTCAGGGTCACATGCCCGCCAATTTTTCGAGATCGA
The DNA here is from genome assembly GCA_000697495.1 of Saksenaea oblongispora B3353. Classification (NCBI taxonomy): domain Eukaryota; kingdom Fungi; phylum Mucoromycota; class Mucoromycetes; order Mucorales; family Saksenaeaceae; genus Saksenaea; species Saksenaea oblongispora. Next base: position 97,218 of record JNEV01001214.1, read on the forward strand.
TTGGTCAAAGTCTAGTTGCATGGCATGTCCTCGAAGCGAAGTCATTGTAACTTGAGCTGAACGTTGATTAAATGTATAATTAAAGACATAATTCTTAATGTATGTATCGCCGGTGCCGATCTTTTTTTTTTTTTTTTTACGAGTTAGCTGCGCGTTGCGGGAAGAAGCAGCTTATAAAAAAACGTACTGTGTTAAATGAGGATTGAGAGAGAATACCCGCAATCTTCTTTGCTGCACTCGGCTTTTCAGCAACGCACAAGACTTTCATGAACAACGATCAGTGGAGAGAAAACGCGCAGCAAAGTCTAGAGCACAGTCGTCGAAGCATCCGAATCGCTGCTGCTGGCTTTCAAACAAGTGCAAAAATTAGGTGTTCGGTACATGATACTGTCCACCTAAGTAACTTTTAAGGTTCTTGCATTGCAATCCGCAAATACTTGCAGTCAGATTTCATCATATTCCTATGTTACGTAATTGTAATTCAATTCCTAAAGGAAAGTATGCTCGTCATGGTCGATTCTATGCATAAAAATGTTGCTATTATCAATCCTTAGTTATATACATTTTCCAAACGCGTGCCATGGATAGAAAACACATCTACAATCAACTAGTCTAAGCGCTCGCGTATAATACCCAATAAAAGCCAACAAACTATCTTGATACAAAAAATGACTGTCATACCGTCTGGGTACTGCAGTGGGAGTTTGCACCCAATGATTCTTGTAGCGTACAATGAAACGATGGGCCATAAGAAGATTTGAAATAAAAAATGCTAGTTTGACTCAAAGCATCCAAAATGGAATAGTGCCTACGTTAAGCACATATTATTGCTTGGCAACGTCATGGCCCAACGATAACGGGCAGGATACCCTTTAGATGACGCGTCTGCCTTTTGGGATAGCGTATAGATACGAAGTGAATGTATATTCTCATTTCAAAATGTGATACATACTGATAAGAAATCACAGCTGTAGAGAGTGATAATAGAATACGTTTAGATTGAATCAGTATAGACTGGTGGCCGTGCAACATCCATTCTAGGGAATATAGCATTCTACGTTTTATTTTCTGCCCTTGAAAAACGAGGCATTCAACAGGAGTCATCTCCAACAAAACAGAAGCACCTGGTCGACAATAAGTCTAAAAAAATAAAGGTACTATAAAAACAGACTTGAAGAAGATGTACGTCTCAAACCAATGAAATATGGAGAATTAGTCCGGGTGCAACAGGTTACAAGTCCATTGCCAGATAGATGTCTAGCCTTCGCGTTTTTTTTATTTGTGCTACGTCCATTCCATAGCATCATTTTAATAGGGTTGTTAGGCGTGTTCTAGGGGCTTATCCCATTTTCCATTATCAATCCTCGCAGTAGCTAGCGTCGTTTTTAACTTGTTTCATGTTAGCAATGTGTAACTAACATAAATTCGTTGGACATTTTGTTCGATTCCGGAACGGAGGACAAGTATGTAGATCACTTGCACAGTATAAAAGGACTATTGTAAATGGGCTTTGTCCTTGTACAATGCACAAATCCTATTGAACGTATCTAAATTAATCAAAAGGCACCTTCCAAACTGGGACAGATGAGCACATTCAGATATGAAACTCCGCCAACACACACCGACGGATTTTTTAAAATATTAAGTGTGTGCACGTATAAAACTGCCCCTTTCTCGGTCTCCTTCGTCTTGTCCCGTCTCGGTCTTTTTAGCTTTATTTAAACAACATGACTTCGAGGGACGACGAGTATTCTATGACATACAAGGACAAGGACGAGGATAAACAAAGCTTTCTTCCGAATCCAGCGATTCAACGACGATCGGAAAAGAGTAACCCTGTCACCCTCATCGTGGCGGTGATTGCATTCTACTTTGTCATCTCACTGTCTGTTGTTTTCCTGAATAAGCTCATCATGAGCAGTTCCGACTTTCCTTATGCTCTGTTTGTTACTTGGTATCAGTTGGTTGTTGCCTTGGTTCTCCTCGTCATCTGGGCTCATCTTGGACAAAGGTAAAATAAAAGCCTCGAATCACTATTAACTAACAGGAAAACGTAGAAACGCGATGTTCAGCATTATCCCCCCTTACGAATTTGATACAAAAATTGCCAGTCGCGTCGCACCACTGACCTTTGTCTATGTCATGATGCTTGCGCTGAACAATTTGTGCCTAAAGTATGTCGAAGTTACTTTCTATCAGGTAAAAAAAAAAAAGAAAATTAACGCCGATCGTTTCTAATTTTGTCTACTCTAGGTGGCGCGGTCATTATCGATTAACTTTACCATTCTGTTCACCTATCTTATCCTTGGCAAGACGACATCGTTCAAAGCCTTAGTTGCTTGTGTCATTGTCTTCTTTGGATTTGCAATCGGCTCTTATGGTGAGGCGCATTTCTCATGGGCAGGTATCTTCTACGGCGTTGGATCATCTGCTTTTGTGGCCCTATACGGCATTTACGTCCAGAAAACGTTACCAGTGGTCGATAACAGCCAGTGGTAAGCTTTGACACGTTGTATTATTGAACATCCGATTTACCTCCGATCCTAGGAAATTACTTCACTACAACACCACTCTAGCCATTATTTTCCTTTTCCCTTTGGTTCTTTTCTCTGGAGAATTGTCAGAAATTCTTTCTGAATCAGAAGTCATCTATGAAAGCCAGTTCTGGGTTTTGATGGTAAATTGGACTTCACGAAGTTGGTATGAGAAGCTAACCCCACATGGTTTAGACAATCACTGGTATCACTGGCTTTGGTATCAACATTGCGATGTTCTTGCAGGTCAAGTACACATCCGCACTAACAAACACAATTTGTGGCACGGCAAAGGCTTGTGTGCAGACGATTCTTGCTGCAATGATCTTCAGAAATCCCATTTCCGACTTGGTATGTGTGACGAGCACAGAGGTCCCGATGCACGTGTACTTATTATCATGACGTCTAAATTAGAACGGTCTTGGCATTATTTTAGCTCTTTTCGGATCCGGCTATTACGGATGGGTCCGGTATCAAGAGCGTCAGGCTAAGTAAAGCCAACATTTATAGACTCATTTTGCATTGCGCTTCCCTCACTGTAACATGCATGTACCAATTCAATACATAAAAGGGAAATGATCAACGTTTGATCGATGAACTATGTTACACAAATTCTTCATTGAAAATCCATGTGTCACGAGAAAACACTGCTAATTTTTCCATGTTTAAGATTTTATAAGCCAGCCACAGAGTACTTTAACGATTTTTGATGTCAGCTTGTGGAAAAGTCACAGAAGCAGGATGTTTTGGAACTTCATCAATGACAATCAATAGCAACATACAGTCTGCAGGGCATACATCAACTTTGAGGTAAGTATGACTCTAACTTCGCTTGGTTACAGTTCAAACTTTCAGTAACAACAGAGGAAAGATAAATTTTTGTGGGCAACTACCAGGTTACTACTTTGTATCGATCAGATCAGTGTGCGGCTTTTCGTTGGAAACTCAAAAAGTATATCTGACCGAAGTTCAAATACAACTGCCAGGACATGATTCTGTTGCTATAAACTACAGTACAGTAATCGATATTAAAGCGACTTCTCAGCCTTTCAGCGGATCCCTACGTAAATTATGTACAGAAGCTCTGTGAAGAGCAGGTCTGTCCTTGTAGTAATAACAGTTTCCGTAATATCAAAGTTGAACGAAATGAAGTCTGTTGCAATGGCGGGAATATTGGAGATCCTGCCTTGGGTAAGAGAAACAGACCTTTTGCAAGGACTTTCGAACGGAGCAGCACTCCTGACGTTGTCCCGAGTTTCTAGGTGAAAAATATAACCGCTTTTAGGTAGAACTTGATACAACCGAAATACGTGCTGTAAAAGCGTACATCATTCAAAAGTTGTATCGTGTTTAATATTCCTTGGTATATGAATGTACTATGTAGCGCGCCCAGTATATGTGGGTATGTATATATTCACATGTTTCTCTTTCTCCCTCGTTCTCTCTCTCTCTCTTTCTTTGTATATGCATGTCCAGATTTTGCATCCGTATTTGGAGGACGGAAAGGGCATTGGTGGTTCATGTACTAATTTGCTGGATAATTATCATGCTCCAGTTACCACTCTTCGTATACAGGAGGTTCTTCATCCACACTATCAGTCTCCAGATCCACACTCAAGACTTTCAAATGTTGAGGGTCGTTAATATCAATGTTCAACCAGCGTTGAACCGTCCGCTCTTCCACTTTGGTTAATCGTGCATTTAATTCCTCCTCAGAAAGTGTCTCCCAATTGATGTTTTTAAGCGGGTCATCATCATTATCCTCCTCTTCCTCTTCTTCATCCACATAGTAATAATCATCGCCCTTGCTGTCATCGTCCATGTCACCGAATTGTCTCCACCGAGACTCCATTGGCTTCCCAGTAGATGACACTGGTACAATAGGGGCATCCCATCCATCTTGAACCGTAGCTGCGTCTGTCCTCAGTTTGAATTCTCGCTGTAGTTCCTCAAGATAAAGTTTGTTGATTTCCGTCGCTAGTACCGCCGCAGAAATCGATGGCGTTTGAACAGGTGAAGATGGAATTGGAGTTCCAACACCGGAGGCGTCGTAGGGAATTCCATTGACTGATTCTTCTTCCTCATCCTCTTGCATAAACTTGTAAACCTCATCATCAAGCCAATGCTGATAATTATTCATAAATTCGGGATCCAAATCGAGACTGTCGAGTGTTGAAGATAAATCTTGGACATGTCCATTGATGGGTTGATCAGCCGGATAAAGGCCATTTTCTGTGTTGGTAAAGTCATCTTGAATGGGTAACATGCTTGGCATATACCGCTCTCCATGGTATATCTTGATCAGCATGCGCAAATTAATTTCCTCCAACTAAAATTGATATCAGTATAAGGGCAGCATATTTACAAGCCAACTTACTCTTCCATCTTCAATGTCTGCTTCTGTATCCGCTTTCGACAGCCAATCGTCCCGTAAAAGGGGGTGACAACGAAGATAGATGGCAGATATCACTTTCATGTTTACTATAAATCAAGAAATATCAGCTCTGATACTGTTAGCATATATTATTTATAAAACATACACGAACGCCATTTACGTCCAAGGTATGGCACTTGGCTTTTCAAAACCTTTAAAGCGTACAATTCCATGTCTGGATGCGAAATCTTCAAGATACGTTTTAAAATAGCCTACCAAGCATGCTTAGCTTTAAAAAAGAGTTTGTTTTTACAGTACTTACGGATGACTTGTAATGAACCAGCAACATAATACGGTGAGGTTTATGTTTTGAAAGCATTTGTAACACGCGTAGAAGGTTGATCGTCCAAAACATGTTTCTCTCATTCGTGTACAAAGGAACCTCTCCATTTTCTTGTGATTGCACAGTCCCATCGGCAGTTGTAAATCCATCAGGGTAAATATGTTCGAAAAAGCTTTCAACATATCTAAGTTTCCATGTGGATAGTAACGTAGTAAATTACCTGTAATTTTTTACATCAGTTTTTGTTGAGACAGTTGCTGTAATATCTTGCGCGCCGAGAATCTTTAGAATGAGTAACATGCAACCTGAATCCACGAGAAGCTGCGAAAGATATTCGAATTTCAAAACATCTATATCAACATATTCACAATCTGTTAAGCAACACGATGTCGATGTGATTGACTTACGCGATGTTTTTGACCATTTCAACAACAGAATCAAAATTGCAGAAACAGCCTTCGATAGAATTTCCCCATTTCGTATGCTATCCATGTCATTCATCCATTCTAGCGAAAGACAGTCCATCTCTTTTAAATCGGCAGTATTGGTCCTGTTCATTGATACCGTGGAGAGTAGCACTTTGAGAATAACAATGACAATATCTTGTAAGTTAGGTACCATGGAGGCCTACATGCTGCAAGTGTAAATGTAACATCTTTCAAGTTGAAAATGATACTGACATAGATCGTTTCAAAGTTATCAAAGCATTGTATGGATTGCTCGTTTGCCTTGACGTTAGGTGCATCAGTTCCATCATATATCTTCTCCGAATGTAAACGTTGCCATTTACTAATGGCCTTTTCCCTTTCACAAATGATTTGATAATTCGACAGGGACATACGCATGTTTTTCGAGTATATATCTCCAGCCTCCGTAATACTAAGCGGGACACTGTTACTGGACGTAGAAACGGGGAGAGCAAATGCAGTTGCTTGATTTGCTACAGCAGGCATTGGTTGTGGTTTTTGGGCCTGTGTCGTCTTTGGAGGGAAAAGAGTGTAGTAAGGTAGGTCCGTTTGCGCCGACGCTGCTGATATCCCCATAGCTGACGTTAGCGCTGGTGTTGCTTTCATCGAAAGTGTACTGGATACTTTGAACGGCAGGTCTGGAGGTGTATATGTCGTATATTTGCTCGATGACTCATCTTGAAAAGCAAACAGATCCTGCGGCGTGCATTTTGTAACAACGTCTAATTTCGCATTAGGTCTGGTAGTCTACAAACTAGTCTTCACCTTTGTCTTTTTCCAAACCACAGAGCTTCGTTGCTTCCTCCTGCAGCATTTTCGCTTTATCGATTCCTCCAAGCGTGGCCAAAATAGTTTTCCATACGACAAGCGTAAGCTAAATAACTGCCTTAATCTTCTGAAATACTCCATCCATGCGACTACCTTTTTAATTGGAAAGGTGGCTGTGTATCGCTCCCTCAGCTTTGCTAATGCCTTGAAAAAAAATTCTAGATAAATAGGATCCAAAGAATCTATACACAAGAAGACGGTGAGGTGACATAGATATACACACACAGAATTTACCTTGTTCTCTATCAAACGCTCCTTCATGACGATTCACCTCAATGGTAATATAAAATGTTGTCAGGTACAGGTCAATTTCCGTACTAAATTTGTCAGTCTGATCGAGGGGCGATCTGTATCATTGGTTATCAAAACATATTTCATATTATCTTCTTACTCCAACATATTCAACTCGTTCCAAGCTCGTTCGCACGCATGAAAAAGAGCAGTGAGTGCACCGCAATCGTAAAGCACTTTGTTGGTCGCAATCACTTGTTCAATATGTCCAATGTCGTTGTTTTGATAATTTCCAAAGGTGCCTGCCCAAATATATTAATAATAAAGTATCAAGATACCAAGGGTACATACCCAAAGCTATGTACACCATATGCCTTGCTGCCCGGATACGATCTTGCTGCGACTTGCTTTCCAGCTGATCCAAAAGGTACTGCACACGATCTCGTTGGCTTCCCACAATCTCATCTAGCAAACGATCGTGTCGGTAAAATGGATGGCCAGCACTGATTAAGTACCTTTATCGGAGAAATCGCTTTCATACTCGCGTCGGTAGGTTTGTAAATCGACCTTTACTTCAGCGTAATTGAAGAACTCATCAATCTCCGTTCTCAGCACACCTGTATCTTTGTATTCATAATTTTTATGCAAATGCTATACTCGATTTAGCTGCACGTTATGTAAGGTTAAGATGTCACCTTCGACTTGTTTGCCAAATTCTTGACAGCCTGCTTAAGATGGCCAGGCGTTAAGAGTGGATCCTGTTCCCCTCTCCCCGACGTTGCTGCTCCCTCCAGCATCGACTACGATTACAAAGTTGAGTCCACGCTTAATACGTTTTTCCTATCCGTCTTACGTTGTCTGTTGGTGGTTTGAAGGGATAGAGGAGTTCGCAAGTCGCCAGGAAAAATGTGATTGAGGAAAGAAACTCCGCATACGACAGGTTTTGATTGTCCTGAGCTGGTGTCCTGAGCTGGTGTCAATCGGTGCTTTGTAAGGGGTGAGAAATTTAGGCTTCACTACTGGTACCTCCCCTACTTGCCATCAAAACTTGCGTCGTAACTTGTTGTATCTCTATCGTAAGGACAAAGTTCGGGATACTTTGAAAACATGGTCCTACAGGTCTTGATCACTATGAAATCCGACACTTGGCACATTTGAAAGTAGTAAATTACAGGATTTTACGAGCTGTTCGTTCCTATCCCAACTAAGGTTGACTTCACTCCGCCGTTCGATGTGGTATAGGGCTTCCAAACCCCGCATTATTTTCTGTATGAATAAAGATTCTATCGAGGCTATCCGACGCTCATGATATGCACAAACCTTTCTCTTTTGTTCTAGTAACCGCCGTCATGATGTAGTGAGCAGTAGTATATCCCCGTCTTAGATTCAACGTATGTACTTATCTGAAAAGTCATGGACAAATTGCTTTTTGCATAGAAGAAGTGTCATCTAGTTACCCAGTCAAAAACGGAAATCTGTCACGGGCTTTAATGCCTTCCCACCAATCCTCATTGAAATACAACGCACAGACAATATATCAATTATAATACGTGCCACAACATATTGCGTATCCATCCCCAACATTCAACAAAAGCCATCCATTCTCCTGTATAGTACAATCAAAGACTTCCACCAAGAAGGCACTGTATTTTGCATCAATAAATTCATGTTATACTTTATATCTATACTTGGTTGATAATGTTTTGGCATACTTGAACGGCCCTAAACTTATTACCTGTCAAAGGCCGAGTGATAGCAATAGCCCCGAGTACCAATTCCGCTCCTTATTTCCCAATTTAGCCACTTTCTTTTCTTTTCTTTTTTTTCCAATATCGGCATGCGACATTGCCTAAATAATATTATTAGAAGAAAAACTATGTGCTCACTTGAAGGTGTAGTATGGTAGGAAAAGTGAAAGCTGGGACTAGAAAAGCTAACACACGTACCACCCGATGTACTAAGATATGTGCATCATGGTCTTCTAATTATGCGGTATCGTAATGTTAGCGCACAAAATCTCTTTTAGTAAAATATAATATCCATATTCATTTAAGATGATATTCTTTTCTGAATGCAATATTTTGCAGGTCACTTTGCGTTGGATGAAAGGTTATTTTGTGCTAGCGAATTTCTAGATAAGGAGATGTTCCAGCCAAAAAAAAAAAAATCCAACAATTTATAAAACATCCCCGATACGCACTGAGATTGACTGTAAACATCGGATCATTCATGTCTGTCGATATATTGCTTAGGCTATTACGGTCGTCATCTCCAAAATGGCTTTCAAGTCATTCAAATCTCGTGCCCACCCACCGTAATTGGTGCGGACGAGGCCGCCGCAAATGTGCGGGCATGTCCTTCGGGAATAAGTAAGACAATATTCAAGTACAAGAGGTATTAACCATACATAAATTTTGTGTCCTCTGAGGGACCAAGTTCAAGTAAGTTATTACGGTTTAACTGATGGCACGTATTAATTTCTTCCTTAGCGTAAAGTTGGCACTTCATGGACACAAAATTTGTTTGGACTAGCGTAAAAATTAAATCAAAACTTTATTTATTTAACTTTTGATAATGGCCGTGAGCGTGTCACTCACTAAGCATATCTGCTCTAGCCTGGTCTGGGGAGGAAAGGAAAGGAAAAAAAAACCTTTAGCGTGAAGGGAAAAAAGGAAAGGAAAAAAACCTTTCTCTCTGTTGAAGGTGGATCGGCTAGTGTTTTCTGGCAGTCGAGGCAGTCGCTGCCAGAGCCTTGTGGCCTTCAGTTGGAGGTACCTGCTTTGTTTGTACTCGACGCAGGAGAGGCAGCATGGTAGTCACAAGGGCATCGGCTGGTAGACTTGTGCTAGTAGTATGAACTTGGCCTGGAGAATAGAGAACCTTATCGCAATTGGAGGGATGTCGGCTAAGAGTCGGATGACCTTGAAAGAGGTGCGCATGTTGCAACTACCATAGATATTACGGAGGCAGGCAGATTGCGCGTCCTATAGAAGCTTGGTTTGTTTTGCTGTAAGTCGATGGATGGCCAATCCATATTCCACTTACGGGCGCAGAAACTGTTGATATATGCGGCTAGCTAGCAGTCGTGAGAACCTCGATGGGCTAAGGCCTAATGAACGAAGTGCGTACAGGTTTCGAACGGCTTTTTTGGTGTTATGGTCGATCAACTGTTGTGTATCCATTGAGCCCGAAGCGGTGAATGGTATGCCGAGATATTTGAAAGATGATGCGGTAGGGGTGATTGTGCCATAGAGGGTCAACTGCGGGGGACCCCGTAGTGGGCGGCATTGAGTCGAGCAAGACACATTTGGTCGGGTTCCAGCGATAGCCAAGTGTTTGACTGTGTCATTCACAGACCATCAGTAGCACAGGCATCGTTTCCTTGGTATCGAGAAGCACAACATCGTCTGCATATAGTAGACAGTTGATGAGTCGCCCAGCGTAAAAATTGATTTAGTAAATAGTATAAGTGTAGAAGTATTTCCACAGCAATTATACTATCCGCTTGGATCCGCAACGAATATTTCAACCTCAGACAGCAGCGCCTCTTTGTCACTTGTGAGACAGGCGCGTTCATTATAACCCGAACATGTCCTGTAAATATATACATGTTATTTACATTGGTTGACTATTAATACGTTTGATCACTAGTGACGGTAGACGTACTAGATCAAGTTTTTTCAAAATTACGAGGAGCTGATTCGGATGCGGTGCAACCGGTTCGTCATACTGTTGCATGTACAAGTGCTTATTTGCATTTCCTGTAGGTCATTCCAACCGAGACCGAGGCCGATATCAAGGCTGAACTTGAGGCGACATTTATGACCCCACAGAAAAGTTTTCCTCAGTCATGGTTATCGAAATGTCAAGAGTAAGCCAAAGTAGCTGCAGGACACTCCAGTTGACCATACGCTAGGCATTGGACAGAAACACCTGATTTTCAGTCGTTTGTACATATGCAGCTAGGAAAGTCGCGTACTAATGTAGGCGTGGCTCGTCGAGGATATGATGGTGACATCGTGGGTTATCGAGAGGCGGTAGCGTCAGATGCCAATTTGTCCGCAACAAACTCTACCAGCTTGTCACGTTCCTTTGGTTCATCGAAAGATTTTGTACGCGGAAAAGCAGCCCAATTTCCTTTTGCGCCAGGTGGTTTGGAACATGAAGTTATTGAAGAGGAAGATAGCCGTGATCTCTTAAATATGGATCTTGATTTCTTGGATAAAGGTTCGAAACTTGATGCTTTCGTTACTTCCTTCTTAAATATCTTCCTAGACTTTTCGGCAGTTGCACCAGGGTTGGATCGAGGTTTGACTTTTGAAGGTAGAGTAAATGGCAACCTTGGTGTCTGGTAACTTAAGACTTCTACATAGACGACAAGGGTACTGCAAAGCTGAAAAAGGACGCTACAATTTTCAACATGGAAGACATGATGAAACCTGATGATGGCATATTTGAGTTTCTGGAAGTCAAGACGACAAAAGAAGTGCAAAAAGAAGAGGAGGTAATATTTTTCATTTCTCAGGGAATAAATCGAACAGTTTCTGTTTAGCCGGAGGAAAAGACACAGAAGAAAGGTAAAGCAAGTTTTCTAACCTGATAACGGCTGTTTACTGTTCTATAGAACTACAAGAAGTGGATTCCTTGTTGCCTGTCGCCGTTCCAACGGTACAGAAGGATGCTGTTCAACGGAAGCTTAAAGCAGCACCTGATGCATATGGTCGACGCGAATGGGCCCATGAGATCAATGTCAATCAACCATTTGATAACTTTCATGAGCTTGTACCGGAAATGGCCCATCATGTATGTCCGAACGCCAGAAAAAGAATATTGACTTATTAGGATCGTATAGTTCCCATTTGAGCTGGATACCTTTCAGAAACACGCTGTTTATCATTTGGAGATCGGTGATTCGGTCTTTGTTGCTGCGCATACATCTGCGGGAAAAACTGTGGTGGCGGATTATGCGATAGCACTTGCTTCAAAACATATGACGAAGTATGTATCCACTAGAAGAGGGCGATATGGGCTAACATTTTCTCAGAGCTATCTATACTTCTCCTATTAAAGCACTAAGCAATCAGAAATTCCGCGACTTTAAGCACACATTTGGTGAAGATGTCGGAATTCTAACGGGTGATGTCCAGATTCGTCCAGAAGCCAGCTGTTTGGTTATGACAACGGAAATTTTAAGAAGTATGCTCTATCGTGGCGCAGATTTGATTCGCGACGTTGAATTTGTGATATTTGACGAAGTACACTATGTTAATGACCTGGAGGTATGTAGTATAGTGAAACCGGGGTTTACATTAACTAATCTTTCTGTATCTAGCGTGGTGTTGTTTGGGAAGAGGTCATTATTATGCTGCCTGCTCACGTTAATATTATCCTTCTATCTGCCACCGTACCTAATACGCGTGAGTTTGCTGATTGGGTTGGGTGGGTACCTTTGTATTCATGCAGAAGTTCTTGGATTGACTGTGGTTGTTATAGTCGAACAAAAAAGAAGGACATCTATGTGATCAGCACATTGAAGCGTCCAGTTCCTCTGGAACATCATCTCTATGCTGCCAAAGATTTGTTCAAGATTGTCGCTGCAAATGAGACTAAACTAGACGGCACAGCGTAGGTGATCAATTTACAAGCGAGAATGATATTCAAAGCGCTGCATAGATACAAGATGGCGAACGATGCATTGACCAAACGCAAGGAACAGCGAGAAACTTCCGGCAACAACGCTCGCGGTGGTGCTAGAGGCAGAGGTGTTGTTCGTGGTTCAAGTAAGCCCATTGGTCGAAGTTATCAAGCAGCTATGCAAACCGTGGGTCCATCGTCTCTTTTTCCACACTGAGCTAAATTATGTTATAGGACCGCAATCTCTTTGTTCATTTGATTGGCATGTTGAACAAAAAGGCGTTACTTCCTGTTGTTATCTTTACGTTTTCAAAACGGCGCTGCGAAGAATATGCAAGCAGTCTATCAAAGACAGACTTATGTACAAGTCTTGAGAAGAGTGAAATCCATGTGTTTATTGAGCGCAGCTTGGTGCGTCTCCGCGGTACAGATAAGGAACTTCCCCAGATTCTGCGTATGAGGGATCTTTTGGGTCGAGGTATCGCGGTGCACCATGGTGGTCTTTTACCTATCATCAAAGAAGTAAGTTAGCAATAAGTTCTGTTCAAAACTTATTCTGTTTTAGATTGTCGAAATTCTTTTTGCAAGAGGTCTTGTCAAAGTTCTATTTGCCACTGAGACCTTTGCTATGGTAATTATTCTTGTTGCCTGTCGCTTCATTGTACTATGTGGCATGGATCTCATACCAATGCATAGGGTGTTAATATGCCTGCTCGAAGCGTTGTTTTCTCCGGAATTCGTAAACATGATGGTCGTGGATTCCGCGACCTCTTACCAGGTAAGGGCTCCACCGTGTTCTAGTTTGTTTCTCTAATAAAAAAGAAAGGCGAATACACGCAGATGTCCGGTCGTGCAGGTCGCCGTGGTCTAGATAGTACGGGTATGGTGATCATTGCATGTAGCAACGAAACTCCCGAGGTATGACTTAAATGGATAGAAAGTTGATCTAACGCTTTACTTAAATAAGGCATCGACGCTTTCAACAATGATACTTGGAAAACCTACCAAGCTGGAATCTCAGTTCCGATTGACCTACAACATGATTCTAAACCTTCTGCGAGTCGAGGCTCTCAAGGTCGAAGAGATGATCAAACGCAGTTTCTCGGAGAACAGCACTCAAAAGTTGTTACCCGACACAAAACGCTTGGTAGATGAAAATGAACAAAAAAGAAGTGCCCTTCGTCAGTTAGATTGTACGATTTGTGGAAAGGACATGGAAAAATTCTACGACGCATGTGGCGAAATAGTTCAGTTAAACCGAGTTATGATGCTGCAACATATCACCAAAGCACCTGCAGGTCACCGAGCGCTAAGTTCAGGTCGACTCGTGTTGATTAATACAAGTGTATGTAATATATAGGTTCACCAACCAAAGAGCTAATTTTTTTTTTTTTTTTTTAGATTTTACGCAATGCCCCTGCTGTAATACTAAAACCAGTGGCTACAAATGCTCAGCAACAGCAGAAGTCATTTTACTGTCTTGCGCTTGTCCAACAGAATCTTGATGTTTCTCAAAATGCCCCTGGTAACGATATGCAGAAGAAAAGCTTTTTTTAATTGTCTTCCGGTACAGATGAAATCTCGCCTCTTCCTATCACTACTGTCAGTGTTCCTGCAGAAAGCAAGACTGAAATCATTGTCGTTGCATCGTCCGATATCTTACTTGTTTCCCGATCTACCACTAAGGTAAGACCAATGTTAAACGTACAGTTTTGGTTACCTTTTTCTTTTACTAGGTGGATGCCGATGTCGTCATGAACAGCCAAGATCCTATGGAAATGACGCGATTAAAACAGGAACTCGATTCATTTGGCATGGATGCTAAAAAAGGTATTTTTATCTTCCATATTTCTTGATCTAACCTTGTTGAAGGCGGGTTAATCGAGTTTGACTGGTCAAAGATCAAGGACATTGAATTTCAGGAAATGCTGCGTTCTAAAACCAACCTGTCTAAGCGTCTTCGGGTTGATTTCCAGTGCATCAAATGTCCTGACCTGGACGAACATGTAAGGGAAATTTGATTTGAATGAAAAATGAATCTGTGATTTTAGTATGCATTGGTTCATGCGCATAAACGCCTGTCAAGCCAAATCGATTTATTGAAGATGACGATATCCGATCAAAATCTGGAACTTCTTCCAGACTATCATCAGCGCATTAATGTTCTCAAGCAAATGCAATATATCGACGAGCAAGGCACTGTACAACTCAAAGGCCGGGTTGCATGTGAAATCAACTCAGCAGATGAACTACTGCTCACAGAACTTGTACTGGATAATGTCTTCGCTGATTACGAACCTGCTGAAATTGTAGCCATCCTGTCAGCATTTGTGTTCCAGGAGCGGAATGCAAGCGAACCACGACTGACACCGAAGCTGACAAAAGCCAAGGAGGTCGTACTTGAATATGCACGCAAGGTGGCTCAAGCTCAAGTCGACTGTGGCCTGGCAATCTCGGTTGAAGATTATGCCAACAGTCTACAATTTGGTTTAGTTGAAGTAGTGTATGAATGGGCTCGCGGATTGGTATGTCACTTCAATATCATACACCCATATTTGCTAATACGTATCATAACAGCCTTTCAAACATATCACGGATCTTACAGACGTGCTAGAAGGTAACATTAGAAATGGAAAAGACGTTTGCTGAACACATATATTTTTATTTTCCGATAGGTTCTATTGTAAGATGTATCAGTCGATTGGATGAAACTTGCCGTGAGGTCATGGGAGCGGCAAGAATGGTGGGAGACACTAACTTGTACAAAAAAATGGAACAAGCGGAACAAGATATCAAGCGAGATATCGTGTTTGCAGCAAGTTTGGTAAGTATCAGTAAGATGAGTGAAGGGCAGAAGATTTACAGGAAAATGGTGATACTAATAATAATTGTAGTATTTTTAATGGCTAGGTTGTTCTTTGCTGTACCATGCTGGTTTCTAAATAAATATAAATTTTTTTTTTAAAAAAGAAAAAAGAACAAGAGCTTGGTGTATCAGTGATAGTCTGTCATGCGATGCAGTCTACTTACCGTATCCGTTCCACGTTTTTCTTTAACCATCAGGTCTTTAATTTTTGCTTCAATCTGTTTTTTCGGTACATCACGCAGTAGCCTTTTGGAAAAAAAAAAAAAAAAGGTTTAGGAAAGCTTTTTCGATGTTTTGTCTTACCAATTTGTTTTTGCTTCAGTAACAAGATTTGGCATATTAGCCGCCTTGCCCTCAATGATCTGAAAATTCAATGATAAGCTCCCTAATGACTTTGTAGATTTTTTAAGATTTTACATGTATCAGTTCATTTGCATGTTGCTCTGTAAATTTGGTCTCCTTCGCTACCAGTTCCACGAAAAATGGATCGTAGCCATCTGGGCAATCTTTGGAAAATGTCAGTACCACGATAATGAGTGTATTTAAAGCTTACCCATCAGCATCTTTGTCTCATATGGTCTCAGCAATTCATCATCAGATTCTTCCTCATCATCATTTTCAAAGGACGGGCCCAAAATGACTTGTCGGATCAACATTTTCTAGAAAGAAATAAGTATGATACTTTGTACCATAGCAAGTGTACCTTGCGTGTCGATGTCTGAGGTCTAGGTCGATCCACTTGATTTGATCCACCCGAAGTATTTCTATCGTCATCACTGTCGACGCCTTCGTTTTCGGAAAGATAACCCTCAGGTACTAGCCATCCCGCCTATATACAATCAATTTTAGTATATCAAAGGGGTACTGCAACAGACATACATCTTCTTGGTCAATCATGTCCGCACCAATATCTTCGTCGTCTTCATCACTATGAATTTCTTCTCCTTCACTTTCAGGACCCCATTCCGCTTCACTGTCGTGATCATAATCAATTAGATCCTGGTCCTTTGCAAGTGGTCGCCGTCCTGTAACAGCCTCGCTATGTTTTGTCCAAGTGCCTTTGATAAACGTTAATAGGTTGATGTAAATTGGTCCATTAAGTACCGTAATATGCTGGCCGTACATCTTCAGCAAACTGAAGCAGTTTCATTCTCAACGTGGAACGTAAATTTCGGTTGATTGTCTCCAAATCGCTACTAGACATGCTAGGACCGAGTAAAAGGGCTCGCAGATCAATATCGCATTTAACGCCACGCTTCTGTGTTAAGCTAGGCTTTCTTGATTTCAAATCTTGCAAATAGTTGTTTTGTACCCCATCCTCAACTGCCGGGCCGGAACGTGAGTAATTCATACTTTTGCAAAGAGCGCTTACCGTTAGCCAGCGTATAAGGAGCGATGGCGGGGCATGAAGTAACAACTTGTTCGAAATCTGGGCAAAGTGGTTCTGTGGCTCTCGTGTTCGCCATGCTGACATATTCTTTGATGAAGAATGGAGGAAATAAGGTCGACTTGGCGGTCTCTGGAGCTTTTCACTGTATTAGATAGAGGTTGTACCTGCATTTGAACATACCATATTCCGTAGCAGAGGATGCTTGAGATTTGTCGTCCGTAGATTTACTGAACAAGGATGTTAACCTCAGTTGCGACTACAGGTTATTCTTTTTGTTATTTGTTCAGGTCTTTCATCAATGTCCGAATACCTGTTCCTTTTTCCGTTTCTCTTCTTCCCGTTTCTTTCGCTCTTCTTCACGTAATTTTTTTTCTTCTTCCCTCTTCCGTCGCTCCTCTTCCTTCTTTTTCCTTTCTTCTTCCTGCATTCAGACGTTAGTTGTTATAATGCGTGCTAGTGTGCGATACCTTTTTTTTCCTCTTTTCTTCCTTTTCCAACTCATTCTCCTCGGCTAACTTACGCTCCTCTTCTCCCATCTAAGTTTGTCGTTAGGGCACGCTAGTTTCTCTATGCCGACATAATACCTGATTTTCTACTTTCTCTTTTTGATGACTCTTACGGGTCCTCATTTGTAAGATTGTCAGCTGTTGCTCTACCGGCAGGCTTTGGAAGAACTGTGTTGCAGCTTCGGAAATCTTTTGGTTGATTGAGTAAGGGCATATCTAATGACAGCGTTTGGCTTACCTGTTTTCTGGCTTCTCTTTTCTGTTGTACGATAGTCTGTACATCACCAGGAAACAAGGATATATCTTTCACTTCCCACCGATGTAAAGCCAAATGCTAATAATTATCAGAATGCCATGTTTTGTTCATGAAATCTCATGCATTACCATTGGGATAGAGGATGGGGCACCTTCCAGGGTGCTCAACACTTGACTAGAAACGCCATATTTTTCTCTTTGTGCAGCTGTTCTTATGACCTTTTCAATAGCTTCCACAAATCGATCCGATACTTTGTTTTTTGTAAGCGATTCTACTTCAGTCATCTACTGGCTAACAGAAAGAGCTGCCTTACATTGTTCGTTTCTCGCAAAAGGGGAGAGTATATCATTGATTCGGTGGGACAACACATTGATAGTTTCGTCACTTTGTTCTCACTTAATTCAAACGTATCGCATCGTGTTTATCCATACCTGTCTTGAACTAGGGCCGCGATCAAGGTATGGAATTCAACAGGTAGATCAAACGTCTCGCTGGTATTCCATTTGGTAGGATCCTGTTCAAGCTGTAACCGATATGCACGAAACTGAATAATGCCTAAGTTGAATGTCAATGCCAAAGGATTGAAGCTTATAGTCAGCAGCGTACGTTGTGTTAGTTGTTCATGGTTTTCAGGGCGCAATTTCGCTTCATTATAGATCAGTCTTCCGTCTTTGATAATATCAGACATCTGTTACGGATCCAACATGTTAATAGTCACGCTTAAGGTTCTTATGTACTACTGCTCGGCTTACGTTGCTATGTGCTGCATTGTCGGGTACTTGAACTTTGATCACATAAGTTTCTAGATTTACAATGGTGTTCCTTACGTGCTTGCACGCCTTTTGCAATGAAGGCGATCGGGGAAGATTCAGGTACAGTGATGGGCTCTCCAGCACAGTTGATTATATTAGACGGTGCTGTTTCCATGTTTTACGTGTCCAGACGCGCCCTTGGATGTGGTTCTTGTCGAACTTGACAGCGGCCCAGTCACCCGTGCTGACAGAGGATCTCCGGACTTTTAATGATTTGCGCAGGCAATTATTTCGTAACGCGACAAACCCTTGGATTCGGTTAGCTGTAGAGAGAAGCAGCAAACAAGACAAACGACAAGGTTTTATGATGCAAATAAAAAGTAGTACTTCACTATAGCGCAACTGTTCTTGTTCCGTTTTAAATGACGTGTGTAATTTATACGTTGCATTCGTATTTTGCCATTGACAGTATCGCCGCTTTCATCCAAGTTCTTTATATTCATTGTTTGATATACAACTATCTGCACTAAGAATATCAATGGTAGCTTTCTACCATGTCATATTAAATATTTATTCAAAGCTATGTGTACTTCATCTGTATCAAAAATTGGCATTCCTCTGATTCTTTTTGTTGTTCATCTATATTCAACATATATATCTAAAAAAAAAAAGTATCCTATGCATTGGAGCGTTGCTGCTTGCTGCGACGATGGCTGCACTATGGATATCCATATCTCTGGTATCAATGATACAGCATCTGTGGTGTACCAGGTGTCATTCCAAATGTGGCTTTTGGTAGGGCATGTGAGCAGGAAGTATTTCTCATCCTCAATCGTGTTTGGGCAAAACGGACAGAGAGAGGAAGGGAAGCGCGTGGGTGTTAGTTGGTGAAGGCGTGACTTAGTGGGGAAAAAGCCATGCAAAAGGCGCCACCGTGGTGTACAAGCTCGGTGGAGAAGGGGTAGTGACCAAAAGGTCTTCCAGTCTTGCGGTGTAATTTGCCAACCCATGAGAATCTGTAGGGTGGTGCTGGTCGAATCAGACACCATGAGCGCAAGTTCCTGAGAATGTAGATCAACTATACCCAAACCACCAAAACGTTTCTTCAGGCACAATGTATCCCAGGATGGATGATGCCAGAAGGGCAGAATAGTCTTCCGAATAAGAGTTTGCACCTTCTTTAACCACTCGTTTAGAACTAGCATCACCCGCAAGATATTCTTGCCCTAGGAAGGTTATAGCTCGTGTTTCATTACTGCAGTTTGACGGGAGTATTGGAGGTTAGAATTAGATCTTACAAGACATGATACACTCCAATAAATGCTTTGAGATTCTTGGCAGAGATTCATTCCAAAGTAAAGTCTGGGTTCCATGATTCCAAATACCATGATATTTATATTGTCTGGATGCCAAATCAAATATTTTGTAGTAAATAAACGTGCAATCTCAGAGCCATCAATGAGTGAGCGACCCCTGAGCAACCATAAAGAATCGGTAAAAATCGACGATTAATGTAGAGCTATCATTATTAAGCCGAGACTTAAGCGTAGCTCTATTGTACAGGAGTAAACATTTGTTCAAGCTATTATGAGTATTGCTGTGTCTATTGAATAGATCATAAATATCATAGTTGTCTTGTAACAGTAATCATGAGATAGGATATATCGAAGGAACAATAAGATTATGGTAGAATGTACTTATATTTCGTACTACAACAAGCCTTAGTAGATATTTGACTAATGCGGATTCGAATCTTTGGATAATACGGATGGTATGAGTAATTTATTAGAAGATCTTTAGACTTAGCAGGAAAATACTCGTAGATCCTAACTGCTGGACGAAAGCAAATATGGGATAAAAATATTGGATAAAACTGTGGACGATTTTTTGGAAGAAGTGCGCAGACACGAAAGGAGACATCTTGTAGACCGAACATGGTCGACTACAGTAGATATACGTATACAAAGTGCTAATGGATATAGTCAATCAAAATGGCAGAGAAAAATTTATGGTGTATTTGTACAGTCGGATTGGAGAAATTCAGCGCTCCCCCCATTAAATTTTTCAGCGGTTGCACCCAAAGATTTTGAGAATTGACTCGGGCAAAAACATTTGTAGGCACCAAATTACATCCAGATACCACAATAGGTACAAATTCAAAAAGTTTTTGCCCGAGAGACCAGCATACATTCACAGTTACCAAAATGGAAGTTTTTGAACCTACCATGCGAAATGAATCGTTGCAAACTTTTCTCCATTAACTATTAGATTTTATTAGACAAATAAGTGCTGCGCTTTATTAGTTATAGCAGATAGTTTCATAATATTATACATATCGATTGTGTTTTCAAGACTTATTTAGTTCCACTTTCATTGTTCATAGAACATTTTTTGCCTCGAAATTCAACTTCTTCTGCCGCTTTCCACATCGATGTGATCCGTGTTATTGTTGCCTTGACTGAAGCTAGTCGTAAAACACGTTGAACTTCGGCATCAGCGTCTTTTTGTTCCTGTGAGCTTAAATTACTCCACACTCGCCGGTCGATAAAGCATTGGTCCTCTGGAATAATCACATTGAATATGTTTTTATATACATATTCAATGAATGCATATCTAACACATCTATAAGTACTCCAGCTTTGTATCAGAACTATAATATCTCGTCTAACCTGTAAATTTCTGGAGAACTGTTTTTAAGCTCCAATCGCTTTAGGAGGCTTCCCATATTTGCCATAATGTTGCTGGACATGTCAGTAACAGACACTTGATTCAGGATTAGCTTTGCATAATGACGACTGTGAGCTACAGTGATACGTCGCTCTTGTCTCTGAGCCTTGATCATGGACTTATTTTCCTCGTAGTATCTTTGTGCACGTGTCAATTTTTTTCGATAGGATATATTACGATCACCATCGCCCATTGGCTTTGGCCCAGGCTTCTGATGTACATAATCTGAGTCGTGCTTTTTGCGAATATGCACGTTGAGAGCACTGTTGTTGACGAAGGTCTTTGGACACTGTGGACAAGCTGAACGACTATATGATAAATTAAGTGGTAAGTACTACAGCAATCCTAGTTTTGAGACATACGACATAATGAGCAGTAAAGAG
This sequence comes from Saksenaea oblongispora B3353, assembly GCA_000697495.1. Classification (NCBI taxonomy): domain Eukaryota; kingdom Fungi; phylum Mucoromycota; class Mucoromycetes; order Mucorales; family Saksenaeaceae; genus Saksenaea; species Saksenaea oblongispora. The sequence goes on from JNEV01001214.1 coordinate 118,509, forward strand.
AAGGTTGGATTACAACATCCATTTATAAATGGCAGTTAACGGGATTTGAATAATTGAGCGGTCATCATATTCAAATAATATTTTGCTACGTTCGTACAAGCTCTATACATTGTCATTGATGTCAAATTTATATATTCTTTCTATACCTATGTACTAACAGTGCTTATTTGACTACATATAAACCCTGTCTTTGTGTATTCGAATATGGATAAACCGTATCTTCGCGTATTCGAATATGAATAAACAATATCTTTGTGTATTCGAATACATATAAACTGTGTCGTCATGTATTCGAATATGGATAAACCGTATCTTCGCGTATTCGAATATGAATAAACCGTATCTTTGCGTATTTGAATACAAATAAACTGTGTCTTCATGTATTCGAATACATGTAAACTGTGTTTTTGTATATTCGAATACGGAGAAACTATGTTTCGTGCATTCAAGTATGGATAAACCGTGTTTTCGCATATTTAGATATACAATAACATATGTCAGTATTGCAATGGATGTGTTCGATCATATTCAAGTACTCAGCTACATTCGAATGATAAAGTCTGAGGTTTCTTGTCTCATAATTTTGTTGAACTTCACTGATAATAATGGTATAAGTTTAATCTAGAACAATTAGACAGTTAATGGAGACGTCCTTTTCTATCTTTTTAAAGGAAAGATGGCGATTCCAGAAGGATCTGACTTTGTCATCTATCCCAGGTATGCTGCATACTTCTTTGTGTTTGTAGGCTATGGGGGCCATACCATTTTGCGGCTACGCTTCATCAATACGGTTGCCCAGTGGTTGCCATGGACAAAATGCATTACCAAAGGGACTGGGCGCATATTTATTGCAACAGGGCTCTTATACGGAAGGTATGTAATCGGCGGGTGTATGAAAACTTCCTTGGTTCCGTTCTCTGTAGTAATTGTTCGTTTTCCTGCATCCGAAAAGATTACAATCGGCGTCTTGAATGTATCAGCCGCCAATTGAGCGCATATACTCGCGTCGAACCAATATTCATAGCTGCAACCAGTACTGATATTTTCTGGTATGGAAGATTTAGCATCATGTCCATATGCCACAATCTTTCTCAGCTGCTCCACAGGATAATTGAAATAATGTTGATATATTTCAATGTTGCTGTCCAGTTCTTCCAGCATTGCCCTTTTTATAGAAGGAAATTCGTTTTCATTTCCTTTAATAAGGAGGGCCAAAACACGGAACCCACAATAGCCATCACCACGGACGTCCATTGTAGTAATGTAGTTGTCTCGTGGTATATTTTCATCAACTGTAAAGTGATTTTCTTCAGCTTTGGGAATGTGGACATCTTGGTCCAACACAGATATGGTTGATCTAAACTCTAGTGTTAGAGACTTACAGGATCTTGTTAATTTTATTACATACCGATCGCTACCCTGCTGGCTATTAGCATCATAGGCAGGCCGCTTAGGCTTGGGTAAAATGCTTTGGGCATCACAGCTACTGGGTGATTTGCGTTTTTTGCATTGTGATTGGGCTTGTTCAAATCCAGATGGAATTCGGCTACCAAGGGCACCTTTTGGTCTTCCTTTGGTTACCACCTTCTCAGGAAGTTTGATTGCCGATTCAGGAATGGGGCGCATAGAATCGAGAAATGGCTCAAGCTTCCTTAACATGTCTAGACGCTGCTGATCATTTTCTGCTTCATTAAACGTTTGTTCCAAGCGATAAACTGCCTGGGCACACTGTTCCTCCACATTTTTGACTAATAATTCTTTAGTCACTGCTGCATTGGCGGGTCTTTCAAATGTTTCTATAGAAAATTAATATGATTAACTGTCAACACGAGACATAGTATATGCTATTTACTTTCAGGTTGCAGGTGCCATCTCTCAGCTATTTGATCTAGTCCAATGCACCCAACTAATTGAATTGTGTGCCTGCAAGGTAAGTTGTAATTGACTTTCGTTTCGCAGTTGCAGTCTTCACGTTGTTGGACATTGTGTTGTTGCAGAATATTCAGCTCGTTCTTGATTTTATTGAGCGCAAATTTGCCGATTCTTCGCAAAAGGAAACGCATCTGCTCTTTATGCATCGGCGATAAGATTGGCAATTGATGAAGCTCCTCATTAAGTTCATGGAGTTCTTGTTCAGACTAAAATGTATAAGTAAAAACGGCATCTGTTAGCCTCACTGTTAAAAACAGAAAAATATACTTTTTGACGCATCCAAATATCAAGCGAATTGAATTGCTTGACTAGACTTCCTGGGGTCTCAAGAGCATGCGTAATGGCGCGATGTACGCTTTCTGCGCGTTGCGTCGTTCGTGCGCCAAGATGAAGGTGCTTTTCAGCAAATGGTCCTGCCCACTTTTCTTGATACTTTAGGAGCCTAATATAAAATATAAATTTTGCTTTCTTTTAACTAAATCAAACGAAAGAATTATTGATCCATACTCATCAAGATACTCGTTCAGAGATTCCTTTTTGGGAGTGTTTTCAACAATTGCGCGAAAACTTTGCTCTGCTTCATAGAATTTGTCAAGCTCTCTTTGCCAGATCATGCCTTTGGCGGATTTCAGGAAAGTTTCTTCATCTTCACTATCCCTTTCGAAACATCCTTGAGCATGTTTGACGAAATTTTTCTCTATGTGCCATGCGCACAGTATCTGACTACTTGTCGGGAAGTCATTCGTCAAAGCGTTCCTCAGCGCTTGTTCATTATCAGTAACAAAGTGGCCAGGCGCTTTGTGTCTCCAGATCTCTGTACGCATCTGCTCTGTTACCCATTTATAGGAGACAGTTGTTTCCTCTGTCATCAGTGCCTGTGCAATCAAGAAACTGCGAAGACGTATGCCACCCAGGTTGCCAATGCCAACTATATTGACTAGTGGCATCTTGTGGATGTTCGTCTTATACGTTGCATCAATCAACACCACCTCTGAGAATCGAATCGCTTTCTGAAGTGCCTCGGGGTGAAAAATGAATAGCGCTTTCAGCTCATCATTCCCATTTAAACTATAGCGGACGTTGTATCCACGATCTTCCAAAAAGTCCAAAAGATCTGGAACTGGACTGTTTCGAGAGATCTTGAACAACCTGCCGCGAAAGCTGTAGATGTCTCTCATCTTCATCAGCGGTCTACCATCGTCTCCTCTGATTTCGTTATAAATCTGCGATGGTTTTACGCAATTTCGCGTCATAGATTGGATGCAGATAGCAGTTTTACTATCCGGCTTTCGATGCTGATGGTACACAGTGGCGTCTGTAACCAAACTGTGGGTGTGCTCCTCCATTTCAGAGACTTTCCTCACAATGAACTTCCCGGCGTGCTTTTTGCTGGATGACGCATAAAGTGTCCAAGGACATCCATCACGCATAGTGCTTCTTTTTAGCTTGCGGGTCTCCTCAGTTACCCCGTGATAGTTCTTGTACTGGCCACCATGGACGCATTTCAGATAAATGTGACGGCCAGGTGGACTTGAAGTGGTTGTTATGGCAAAAGCTTGCTCTTTCGCCAAAACTTGAACAGAATTAAGGACATCAAGATGATTGTCAAACACTTTTTCGAGAATGTCCTTCATTTTGAAATTAGAAAGCAGCATGACCTGATTAGCAGTTGTCGGTTTATAAACACGTCTTTCTACGTCACTGAACAACAAGAGGTATTCTGCTCAAAGTAACCTGCCTTACAGAACCTCTGAATATTTATATTACTTTTAAACATATTTGTTATTGAATTTCTTTTGAGCTACTTCAAACAAGGTCTATGCTGCTGCGAACAATAACTTTCCCCTGGGTCTCTCGGGCAAAAACTTTTTGAATTTGTACCTATTATGGTATCTGGATGTAATTCGGTGCTTACAAATGTTTTTGCCCGAGTCAATTCTCAAAATCTTTGGGTGCAACCGCTGAAAAATTTAATGGGGGGAGCGCTGAATTTCTCCAATCCGACTGTATATCTCCTTGAAACTGTTTGACACTAGGTGGACTGGCAGCTTCAAACCTCGGGACATGTTTTAGCCGTGATATCTGTGAAAATTTTGAAACACCTACACTTGCAAAGCGCTTTGAAAAAAGCGTACATAAGCAGAAATCATTTGTGGGTGGGATTTTAACTATAAAAGTCAAGATGCATGACTTAGAGTTATAGTATCCTTTTACCTCCATGTTGCAAAAGTACGACCCTTCAACATACAACCACCAGTATTGCCACGTCAACGGGATCCGTTTGCATTATGTAGACGAAAATCCTTCCGGGAAAGAGGCACTCATCCTGTTTCATGGATGGCCAGACCTGTAAGCTTGCACAGCTACAAAGTATGAAAAGGATAGTTTACTAAACTCAATTTTTATAGTTGGATTGGTAAGAGTCTTATCCGTTGAAAGGTATTATACTCATTTCATGGAAGGTTGGAGAGAACAAATTCCGTTTCTTGTCAGCTTAGGTTACCGAGTGATTGTTCCATCCCTCCGAGGCTTTGGACAAACAGTATGTGTTTTCAAACAAAACGTGTCATCAACTTGGTCCATGTCCTGCTTTGTATAGGATGCACCTGAAAGCCCAGATGTGTACGGAATGGCAACGTTGTCCCAGGATATGGCTGGACTTCTGGATCATCTCGAGATACCTACTGTTGTAGTCATTGGGCATGACTGGGGTGGCAGTTTAGCGTGGCGATTTACCCAGTTCTTCCCGGACCGAGTAATTGCTGTTGCTAGTTTCTGTACTCCCTACCGGCCACAAACAAAAAAAAAGCTTACACTAGATGAAATGGTGAAGTTAGCCCCAAACTTCTACTACCAAGTATACTTGGCGACCAATCCAGAAGCTGAAAGGGAAATCAACCAAAATGTGAGTCAACGGACATCCTATCGCGCTAAAACAAGAGGTAAATTGTAGACGGAAGAGTTTTTTAAACGTATTTTCCGACCCTGCGACGAGTTGGTTGGAGGTTTGTTGCATCCTGTCACTGGGAAATTAGTGGAAGACCGGGAAGATCTTGAGAAAAGTGATGCTCTTCCGCAAAAGGTAAGCGCACAATTTGTTATCACGTGGTTGAATAGGACTAATCGCTGTGCTCTAGGTCTTAGATTATTATGTCGAACAGTATCAAACCCGCGGGGCTCTCGGAGGATTAAACTGGTATAAACAGACCGAAAACAACTGGGCACAATGCAAAGGTGAAGAGCTTGGACAAACAAAAATTCAGGCTAATGACTGCTTGCTTACCAGATCTGGACCGAATTATCAAGAAGCCTGCACTTATGGTTGCCGCCGATAGGGATGAAGCGTTGCCTGCATCAATGATAAAAGATATGCCCAAGTTCATTCCTAACCTTGAAATGCATATTGTGGAAAACTCAGGGCATTGGATCTTATGGGAAAAGCCAGATCAATGCAACCAATACTTGAAACAGTGGTTGCAAAAAGTTCTTCCGCTCGCGAAGTTATAGACATTTCCATGTTATTCCATAGCAATAAAAAAACAAAACAAACAAAAGAGATGCCTGGGGAGCAAAGTACGGGGATGATTGGTTCGATTTTTGTATATTTGGAGAAAGCTAAGTAACTACTACTGTAAAATCGATTGGTCTTCAAAATATAGAAAGAAAAAACTAAATTAACTATCATACAAGCTCCGTGACGTTTGCAACGAGTACTCGAAAATTCTTCATGATAGATCTTTGCAAAATGCTACATGCTCTACTTGACTTTTTTCTCAGCGGACTTGTTGATATTAAACTTGGATAAGTGACCTTTGCGAAAATACGCACGCCGGTATTTGTGTGTAGTTTCGCAGACGCCGTCACTGAACGAGATATTCATGGATTCTGTCTGCATAATTTCCGTTCCACGACTTAACCGCTTTGGTCCAGTCTGGATTAACTCTCTGCCTGGAACATAGAGCTCTTGTGACGTGTGTACAGGTGCCACTGTTTTTACGATCTTTGGCTGACATGACTTTGAAGAACTATTTGCACACAGTCTAGCAGACAGTGACAGTTCTATTTAATATGCGGTTTTATCACCTTCGCATGCAATGCTTATATGCAAGCTCTTTGAGAAAGCTTGTATTACCAAAGCTTAAGGTTTACCACTTGACTCGTTGACTTGACTGAAAAACCTATTCGAGTCGATTCAATTCCAGTTAAAGCTTATTCGAGTAAATTGTCAAAAATATTTTGATATATAATAGGGCTTGCCATGGCGGGTCCTACCTGGGTGGGCCCACTGGGCCGTGCTATTTGGGACAAATACTATCCCAAATCGCAGTGGGCTGGGAGTTTTTTCGAACTGGGCCTTGAGATGCCCCAGCCCAGCTTCAAGTTCTAATATATATAGCTTTTTAAGAAAATCTGTTTTAAAAGTAGTCTCAATTAAATAAAGAGTTGTTTGATTAATACATACTTTGTTATTGAAGGCGATAGAAGAGAAATTTTATAAAAAGCAAAGAGTTTAGACTCTGTACATACTGTGTTATCTGGAAGCATCTATTTCCATCCGTCCGCGAAAGACAAAATTGTAGGCGTTAACTGCAATGATATAGGGGGGTTTGTTGGTCTCTTAAAGGAAACGCACGAGAAAATTGATGTTGCAAGCAACAACAGAGCTATTCAAGTTCATTGTCTCCTTTAGAGCAAGATAAGATGTGAGTATCGCACATTTTTTAGAACAGCACTCTTACAGACTCTGAGTTCAAGGAGTAAATGACACTTTTCATGGATAACATGTTTATAGGTCAGAATTTCGCTAATGAAAACCATTAAATAAAACATAAGTAAAACAGGAGTTTGCAAGTATGTTGTTATCCTTTAAAGTAAGACCAAAAATCTACTTAAACTGTCTTGTTTCCAAGACATATTAAAGGTTTCAAGGATAAGTTTTCCCATAGTGTGCACATGAGAATTTTTATTAAACTTCTGATTTCCAGAGTGTAATTACAAGCTGGATAATGCAGTACCTTGGATTGTGTTGTATGGCAGCTAGAGAAAGATTCGTGGGCGATAAATGTAAGTTGAATAAGGGATACTGTTCAAGAAAAAAAAAAAAAAAGAGAGAGATGTGGGTTCGCTCTGCCAGGATGTGCCATTATTCTTGTTGAGGTGAATGTTATTGCAGTAAGCGTAAGCAATGTTGCAACGTTCTGTTGATAATTATTGTCTTCATCAACACTGTTTCTGTTATTGTACCATTCCTCGTTTTCAAAAGCATCTTCATCAGTGCCGCTATTCTCCTCTATCAGTCTGCGCTATTATGTTGATACATCATTGATTGTCTTGAGGACTACTCGTTTATTTTATTGGCTCTAGGCCAATCCTGATATCTCAAACCTGCTCCTTTTTTAGGGTTAAGGTGGAGATTTCATTACTCCGGCGTACTAAATAAAAATCAACACTTTCGCTATGTCTGGCTTTAGTTAAATATTCTAATAGCCACCTCCGTATCACATAAAGGTTTTGTTTATGTAAATTTTTAATAAGTTATGTACAAATAAACAGCAGACAGAGAGAATAGGGACTTCGGATATTCAATATATGAGATGCGATAAAATGATCGGAATGAATCTCATACGTAGGTGCTGGGAATAAGAAAAAAAAAAAAGAGGTACCAGATAGGAAAAAGAAGAAGCAAGTATTTAGCTATCTGGAAACCAGTTTAAATCGGTAGCTCCTAACGACTTGGCATCCTTTAAAATGTCATGAACAAGTTCTCGTAAACTACATGCGGCATGGCTTAGTGTCAAAAGTGTTGTTGTTCCAGAGGCTGTATATCGTCGTCGGCGATTTCCAGGTGAAGGTGGCCTACGTGCAGCCAACGGATCCCGAAGCCATTCTTGAACGTTTCCCGGATTATTCTGAAGTGCTGTATCCGTCAATGTATGCTGTCTTTCATCTGGTAAAAGCATGCTACGCTCTTCTCCTTCTTCTGACAGCGTTTGTCTTTCTATCACCACCATACTTCCATCTAAATATTTGATTATGTTCAGCAATAACATGATAAATCTGCCTAAAGGTTACTTTACCTCGACGAAGAATAAACCGGTCGTTTCCATCCGAATCATCAGCATCCTCTTGATCGTCATCAATCACTCCTTCTTCTTGATCATCTTCATCATCTTCATCCTCCTCGTTATCATGTTCATCCTCACCGTCGTTGACTAAATGCGTTAAATCTGTCTGTGCGGTAGATGATGATGGTCCTTCCATGCGATTCATATGATCTCTTCTGCTACCAAAAGCTTCGAGGACGGTCATTGTCAAACGTTTGACTGTACATTTGGTTGATCGTCTAGCATCGAGACGTTTCAAGTTTTCACAATTCACCACCCAAGCCCATACAATTTGTGCTGTAACCCAATCACATCGTTGGATCTTGACCTCTTCCAAGTGCCGGCATTCTTTACCGATGGAGTATATCGCACCTTCCAAGGGAACTTTGATATGAGTGAGACCAGGTTGGATTGCATAGTTCTGAAGCGTAGAGAGGTATTCACCCGTTTCAGCTACAAGCGTATCGTACATTAATGTTGTATAGGACAAGTTAAGTACAGTTAGGTTGGAGCATGTGCGAGAAAGCTGTATCAAAGACGAAGTAGATACGACGACGCTAGGTAAATTTCGAAAGAAAGATGATGCTGAGTTACTCGCAGTAGACCCGCTCATGTTCGACCGATTTTTGTTTGGAGCAATCTGCCGTCGAAAAAATTCGGCATCCCTCATAGACTCTGTCCATAATGCAGCTTCTATTTAAAATACTGACCTTCATCAACCATATTCTATACTTACCAAGTGATTTCCCTGAAGAAAGATCAATAGAACTAACAAATGATCCATAATGAAATGCTTTCTTTGGTCGTTCCAGTGTCAAAAGAAAAGTTGCCCAGCGATAGGTGTCGTTGATAAAACAGTGACGATACAATAAGGGTGCCACGCACGGTAGCCAGCGCTTGCATACTAAAGCAGAGGCATATAATGACGCTTGCGACACAGCCAGATAACTGAATATTTCCATGAGAATTTCGGGTGGCAATGAAAGGATAGATGAGGGCGACTTAGTCATGGAATTGTTGTCACATGGCGGCTCCGCTACATGTTCTCTATCTACATAGCATTGCTGTTGTTGTTGCTGACGCCAGGTCATGTACTGCGAGCGTGGCACTGTGATAATTCCTCTTGTAAGGAGACGATCAGGGGGCATGGCAGATAACGAAATTGTAAAGGAAAGAGTTCGCGACACCAGTGCAAATAGCGAATCTCTACCGCCTATGGTAAAATGAATGACATCATTAGCGAGATTTTTTTTTTATTTTTCCCTGAATTTACAGCATTTTTAGCTATCAACGTGCATCTCTTTCAAAATATTTTGTGTCGATGAATAGAACAAAGATAGGTTGGTTGAACATGAATTCAATGTCAATTTAAAAGTAAACTACCTGGATGATCGGATTTTTTATGAGTACTCCACTCTCACCTATTGACCAAAGTGGACCCAGTGATAAGTTTTGTAAGTTATTTGGGATATTCTACTTTTTTCAAAATTAAATGAGTACCGAGATATATCCCAATAAGTGATAATAAAGTATCTGGAATGATACAGGTACAAAATCTGCGATTCCAAAAGGAGCAGACATTACAAAATCGAGATGGCTTGAAGCCCGATTTTGCATAAAATACAGCATGAATGGCGGAGTGTAACGTTGGCGTAGGCGATGAAATTCAAAAGTACAAACTCGATACATTAAGAGCACTTATTATTGGTTGTTGAACCAATCTTCTGCTACTCCACGTCAGTTCTGTGGGTTTAATGGAGAGCTAAGTTTTGAGCTAAGGAAGAGATTTAGTATACAGGTATTTGTATATGAATCCGCAACAAACTTATATCAACTTGGTTCCCTGGCGGATGCAGAATTTATTGAACATAATAATACTTGGATGTCAATTTGCTTCCTCGCAATGAGAATTCTCCAGAAATGCGGAGGTCTATCCTGCATCATAACCAGGTGGGAGTGACCTAAAGAAAAATCCTGGGATTGATGACCAGTGGTAATGATTGCGTACTGCAGAGGGATTAAGGTGGAGCGACGTTTGGCGATGTGCCGTTGCGGAAAAGAAACGATGATGTATAGCACATAATTCATTTACATGACGGTACTCATATAGCTAGACCACAATCGAGATGGCTTAGAAGGGAGCTTATGTTGGTTAAACAGCAGACAAGCAGATAGGAATGATCATGAGTGTATAATCAATCCCAGTACATAGTAGAGACGTCTTTCTTTACCAGCGCCAAATAAAAAGAGAGAGAAAGAGGAAAGGATGTACCTTCCCCTTTAAATATGATTGACTCGTTTGGAGCCAACATTTTTATCTTGAAACATAACGAACCATCTTTTTGAATAGCCCACGCAATCAGTCACGCTTGGATTCAATGCACAAGCAACTACTTCCTTACGAAAAAGACTTACTGCTTATCCAGGTCAAGTTATAAAACTTACAGTCATTATTATATTCTGAAGACTTGTATTCAACGGTCACAACCATATTCATCTCCCACCACAAGTATTCACCAGGTGCTACATTTCTTCAAAAACTTTGCAAAGCATAGAGCTAACTTCGCCTGTCGCTTGAGGCTGCATCTCGTAGGATATATCTCCGCTGTAAGGCTTGGCCACAGGACAACTAAGTTCTTGCGCCTTCTATAGTAAGTTATTAGAATGTCCAATACGCTACCGTTAATACGACCACTTTTTTAGAACTTGATCCAACTACATTCATTTTAACAGCCTGGAGCAAAAATGTTTACATCTGAGCATCAAGCACTTCTACGTAGGCTCAACGTTTAAAGCTAAAAGCCTATCACCGAGGTCAGAACTAATGTGATGGAGTTACAGTAATAATTGCTTTTATGCACACGTATTAGATAAGCTTGAACATCAGACATTCTTAAGTGATACTTAACCCAAGTTTCTTCTGAACGTTCTACCACAATACCAAAATGCTAAATAAATTGCTGATTAATTGTGACAAGATGTATAGTAATAGCTTCCGTGTGGAAATAGTTAACATAACGCAAGGCAACAAAAGAACACGTCATCATTATAGAAAGGATCTGCAACAATGCAATGGCATCATATCAATACATTAGTTTGTATGATGGCAGTTGGAATAGAAGCAGTCCTTTTGGGCTCCCAGAATCCATCCCGTGATCGCTGTGTTCCACATGTATTCTTGATTCTATGCTAACTTGTATACATTTGGATTATGTGAAAGAATAAAATGCGAAGTACAAACAACCATTATGCTTTGTCCCCAAAGATTTATGCTTTACTTACCCATATTTTAATGAATTTTTGTATTTCACAAATCATGCATATATCGAAAAAGTCATCCTAGTCAATTCTATATTGGCTATCTTAATACCGAGGATCATCGTTTAAGGGTACATTTTACAATATGCTGTCTGTCTTTTTTTTTTTTATGTGGCTGTTATATAGCCAGAGTTTCTTCCGGTCACATGCTCAGAGAATGGACATGCCAGTATTGAGACTACTGGGGGAAATGATATGGAAAATGGTGACTAGAGGGGCGAGAGGGAGAGAAAAGAAAAGAATGACACTAGGCTAAAGATGATGGCCGAGCTCGTGGAAAAGTTTGGCAGCATCTATGGCTACGGTGAAAGGAATGAAATGGGTTTGATCGAAAATAAAACACCAATATGCGCGCCAAATAGCTAGAAGTATACATGAAACAATGACTAGTTATAGTTTGGTCGAGGAAAGGGACCGCGTGTCCCACTTCAGTCGAGTGATGAAAGAGAGAAGAGAGAAGGATCTGGATCGCCTAGATAGAGAGGTGCCCATACAAGACGCCAGATAGCCATCTTGAGGGGACAACGGACCAGGGAAAGCTCGAGTGTATCAATTGCACCCTGACACAGTTGGCAGGTGAACGCTGGTAGGAAGAAGAGAGATCGTCGGTTGAGAGCCTCAGCGGTTGGCAGTGTACTATGTATTGTCCGGAACCAGATGTTTCAGGCCGTATGATGCATAGTCGTCTTCCAGAAAAGTGTCCATTGATAGGGCGGGATTGGGTTGGACGGTGCGCGTCTAAGGTTGAAAAGGCAGTGGTCTCGAAATCGTTTGGCTATCCACGAGGTCCTAGAGGAGTAACCAATTCCGGTAAGAAGAGAAGAGGCATCAAATTCGTTGGGATGCTGGCTAGGGCGATCGGCGGGAGATATAGATGGTAGGCAGCTACGTAAAAGAATGGAGCGAGAATGACGGAGACAGAAAAAACAGAACCGAAGAAACAACGTGTTACTACGGGTGAGATAGATGGGTCCCTGAAGCAACCTGAGGGAGAAGGCATCCGAGCCAGTCATCATAGTGATAGAGTTCAGAGACTTTTAACCTTGCAAGGTGTGATTTGGCCGAAGAGCGATGCCATGGGGAGAGGGAGCAGGAGACCAGATTGCATTGACGGGAAGTACCAAGTAGATCGTTGGAGAGAAGTGTAGTTGTTCCTTAGCAATTGGTAACCGGTTGAACGTCCGACAGAGGAGCCCAATAATAGAGGTAGGCTGTGACGCAAGAAATACCGGCTCGCAGTGAGGGGAAGAAGAGAAGAAGGCGATGGCCAAGGATGGAACCTTGCTAATATAAAATGTAGGGAGTCAAGCAATGGACAACGTAAGAGGAAGGGGTGGAAAAAGAAGAAAACTGGAGCAACGGAATGAGCCACCAAGCTGTAAGGCAAGCTGTTGCACTTTGGGACCCAAGATGCCAATGCCCCTTGTTGGCGAGGTAAGCGGAACAAATCAAAGGAACTGGAAGGATACATACGAAAGGTGATGAAATTGTAGATCTCTTTGCGTAGTTTTGCGCCAAAAGGACGATTGTGTGGCTCCCGTTATTCGCATGACATTCCAAGACGGGAAAGCACTAAAGAATTTAGAATTGTAGCATGACCTCGTATGGAAAGTTGTCGTTGGAGGTGAAGGTTACAGCCATTTTGGATAGACTGAAGTAAGCGCGCTAGAAAGTGTTGATGTTACAGTGGCGAGGTTGCCAGAAGGTAGCCCAAATAGAGAAGAATTTCCGGTGCTGTTCGGTCGTGACAACGGGGAAATCCAGAGTATGCCAATTCTGCATTCTAGTTTGGTTGTGGAGAGCCGGAAAGAATTGGCCACAGTTACACTCCATAAATTGTTGGCGAAGAACTTTTTGTTGACTGGATGTTAGGGCCTTGTAGTTTGATCTCATGGCTTCCGATATCTCGATGCCCGCCATATATACTTGTGGTTCCCGTGAAGAGTCCTCATCTATGGAGGTGGCGAGGTCGTTTATGTCAGTATTCCTCCTTTCGTTGTCAGTCTCAGTCGGGTCAGTAGATATGACTTTTCCAGTCTGTTCGGCCACCAAGCGGGTGAGTAAGGTGTGTATATCGGTGGCGTCAGTGTCATCCTCAAAATATTCTTCAGGAAGAGGGTGGGCCCCATCTGTGTGTTCTGCTGAATCCTCTCTCGGAGTCTCGCAAGGCTGAGGGTGTTCTTCACCCGTCAAAGTGTCCTCGGTCACCGGTGTGATCGAAATCTTACGGGGGATGTCGGGGAACGTTTCAGTTGGCTGTTGTGAGTTGACACTGAGTCGAGTCTTTCTCTTTTTCGCGTGTCCGGTACTGATCCAACTTGTGTGGACATACCGCAGCGATTTGGCCAGTTCTTCCACAGGCATAGCATTGTTTTTTGTCGCTTCTTAATTTGGAACAGTTGCGGCGGTGGTATTTGCCTTCATGACAACACGAACAGTGAAGAGGCATATCAGCCCAGGTGGCGTAAGAGCCAGTTCTGGCATCTCCCTCCCATCCAATAATGTGTGTCAACTCATCATAGGGCCCGCTTACGGTGGCCCTTCGATTCAGAACAGCATATCCGTTGCCCATAAACAGGCCCATAGTGGGTTCTCGATAGGCGGATATTCAGAAGTTTTATAGATAAAACATTATCTCCCAATTCGAAGGATGACAAGCAATCATATAATGTCTAAGTAATGCTAGTATTACGAATAACCACTATTATTCGCAACAACCGTCGTTGTTTGATAACGTAAAAACGTTTAAAAGAGAAACATATATTTGGCCCAGACAAAAGCTTTCGAAAAAAGTATATGACATGCGGATACATGGGATTCATGCAACTTTTGGACGTTCCGGAGAACTTGACTATCCTCCATAGATTCCACAATCTAACACTTTCCCAAAGGAAGCCAAACTTTTTCCGAGTCCCTCAACCAACTTATCTACGCGAAGAAGAGCGAGGCGGGACAAACGCACTTTTATAATAACGGCATCCTGCATGATGGCCCTTGTAGCTATGATGTGGTGTGAATCGTTGTTGGAAAACAGGTCTTCCGCAAGGACTCGTTCACGGGGTCCATTTTCGTCGAAACACATTTTTAATAGGACCCTCGAACCTTCTCAATGGGTCAAAGCGCCAGTATTCTTGGGGAACTGGGCTGCAGCAAGTTTCAGTACGTCCAACAAACAGTCAGGACGACTGCTAACGTCAAAGAGAACGCCACCATGAGTGCGGCCTACGCGCCGTACATGTGACGAAATGACAGCAGGGTGTGGGTCATCTGTAGCGGATGGCGCGTTGGAATGCATGAGCAACACTCTCTTGTTTTGTGCAACTTGGGTTCAAGTCATTCGTGTTTCTCCTGGGCGAGGTGCACATATAGAGTCTGAAGTGGTCCCGGTACGGTCTCTAGGTAATACTGGAAAGAGTCATGTTATGCTGTCTGTCGCTTACTTCCTCCATGAATAACTCCTGACTACGTCATGGATGATCAAACGAAAGAAAATGCAGATTGACACCCCGCGCCTCGTGCCTTCTCTCCATAGCTACTAATGCTTTCACCGCATAGCGACAGCACAGCCGACGTACGAAAACTTTATGATGACTCACCTGCCACAATTGAGGCTGACATTGAGCTCACTGGTCAATCAACCACGCGAACAACACCGCCACTTCCGATGAATTTCACCCCACCTACAACTCCAGACACTTCTATAACAGGTACTATTACAAGAGAGCAAAATCAACATCAGCAACCGTTGCAGTCTTCGACATCGCCTTCCTTCGCCAACACCTTGGATGAGCCCGTGTCAGTTACCATTGTAAACGTAACTATTCGACTTGATCGCGTGATTAACAAGCTTTTCAGTTACGTGACTTCAAACAAGTTGCTAACAAGTTGAAGCAAGTTCTTCATCCTCAAGGTGACAGGAACGTCCTAAAAGATTGTATGTATGATATATATCTGTAGGAAATAACTGATCAACATAGTATAGGGGATCTATGGGGACCGCTGATCTTGTGCCTGACCTTAGCTGTGTAAGATATTAAACAAAACAAAAAGAAGAAGAAGAAACTAAACATCTATGATGACAATAATGGAAAGTTTGCTAAGTATTACGGCACCCTCAGATCAAGCTGTCTCTATTTTTACTGGTGTATTTGTGATCATTTGGACTGGTGCTGCAATTGTCACGTTAAATGCGAAGTTACTGGGTGGTGCAGTGTAATATCAGAAAACAATGATGTCTTTCTCTTTACATGTCTTGTGTAGGTCGTTTTTTCAATCTGTATGTGTCATTGGATACTGTCTTTTTCCACTGGTAGTAGCTTCAGCCATTGCGGTCTTCGTTGAAATAATCTGGGTACGACTACCGATCAGCGTCATATCATTTACATGGTCAACTTATGGTAAGTCATGGACTAAAAAACAAAGCCGCTGAAACTAATAAATGATAGCCTCTGTCGGGTTTTTATCGGAATCAACAGTGCATCTCAGCAACCGTCGTGCTCTAGCGGTATGTTATCATTGGTTGACCGCAAAGATGCAGAAACTGAATAACGTGTAAAAGGTTTATCCATTGTTTTTGTTCTATCTCGTCATCACTTGGCTTGTTCTCGTATCATAAGCCCGTGCTTTATTCCAACGCACATATGCAGCGGCACCGTAGATTTTACTTATGAGAGGAGGGGAAGATAGCACGCGAATATTACATGGGATACTAATAAATTAGAACTTTCTGCTGGGTAACATGGTTGATGGCAACTTTTCTGGTAGTTGACCGCCACTTTGGACAGCCTTGATAAGATGCATAGCAATGGAGAATTCATCTATGTCCATGTATCCATCATTATCGAAATCTGCAAGTCGCCATACTTGAGCAAGTAGATCATTTGGAAGACCAGATTCCATCAAAATAGGCTTAACGCTTGCACCACCTACCTTGCCCTCACGGGGTCCAAGGTGCTGAAATGTGGGCAGATAGGCAGACTTGTCTACCGACGAGAAATGCCAGTAAGAGGGAGGTAACTCGCCAGGTGCGGGTGCAGCACCAAACTCTTCAAAGGGGTTGCGTTGGGTTGCTTCTAACTCAGGGTTAGCGGTGGGAAACATCGACATAAGGCGAGGAAGATCTGTAGAGAGGGACTAGGCGGGGTCAGCTATAAAGTACCCATTACTACTCATCCATATCTACCTCATCAACACGCTCCAACAGTTCTTCCTTAAGCGACTTGAATTTGTCCATTTCGTAAAGCGAGAGATTTTGGCGAAACTTATCCGGATTCGGGAAATCGCCTGCAGGCAGGTGATGTCGCTGTTGAATTTTCAAGAACTCTTGATCCAAGTTCTTCAACAATGCTTCCTGTTTTTTCTTTTTACCAAACATGGAAGGCATTTCTTTCTTTAGATGGCTAATGATCAAGGCGTGCACCTGTAAAAACATGAAAATTATTCACCAGTTATTATTTTAGTATTAAACCTTACCCTCGCCAGTCGGGCTCTCTTGACAATTTCATTAATTTTCCGAATTGCAGCATTCCTTCGCAACTCCTTCAAATCGCGCAATAGATCTTTTGACTCTGCTTCAATTAACTCACGACAGTCCTCAAAACAGTTTGGTGGTTTTTCTACCCAGAATGAACTTAAATAGACACGCATAACTTCGGGCGTTTGCACCACCTTGCCCAAGGACCACATCATCGCACCATACCTAATTCGCAATATGAGTTATCAAAACAATGTGTCATGTAAAGCGTGATGACTCACACACGCATCAATTGCTGCTGGTTGACCATGTCACTTTTGTTTAGAAGCACCCTGACCTTCTCCTCCTGTCCCCGCAAACTGTGAATGGCCATCTTAAATTCATTGGAAATATCCAGCTTGTGTGAGTCGAACATTAACAGAATCAGATCTGCTCGTTGAGCAAACCATTCCATCACTTGAGTAAAGTCATATCCACGCTCAATTATTTGCTTGTCGCCGGCCAAAATACCGGGAGTGTCAATGATTGTCATGTTCTCCAACACGGGTGAACTCGTTTGGGATACCTTACGTAGATGCATGTGTCACAACGTGTCCAGGAGAACCCCGAAAATCCTTTTACCTGAAATCTCGACAGAAACGCCTGTCCAAATCGATTCAGACCTCGAAATGGTAATTCCTGATTCACAGCGGCTGCATTACCAGGTATCACTCGCTCTTCGGCTCCATGCATTACGGCAACGAACCTATCGGTAGTGGGTTCAACACCAATATGCTCACCAGGATATGCCTTGTCTAACAAATAGCGAATAAACGTGGTTTTCCCCTAAAATATAGTCACCCCGTTTTTAGCGTATCCGTTTCGAAAGATAAGGCCAGAAACTACAAAACGTTGTACGTACGGTGGAGTACTGGCCGATAAGAAGGACAATCGGCTTGGCCTCGATATCAGAGTCGGTTAAAGGTGAAGAGTGAAACCCTGAACAGAGCATGAAGAGAAAAATTTAGCATTGTTTTGAAGGATTACTATCACGAACCCTCAAAGTTGTAGGTCACTTCCAAAGGCTTAATTTTGTGGTTATAAACCTTCTTGATGCCTTCAATGACTTGAGCGTATTCATCGTCTTGCAAAGAGGTCGATGAGGGTGACTGAGACCCTTTGCCATTCTTCCTGGCTCTGAACGACATTTCGTCACAACTTCAAGAGAGAAAAGTACAAAAGATACCATAATCCAAGGGGTTCTTTAGCGACCAAAGTGCGACCGGACTGAAATGCCGGCCCTAGCCGGGCCTACTACAACATCGGACGTCGGAATTTTAAAAGGGTACTCCCTTCGATCCAAAGCCGATTAAGTTTAGAAAGGTATTCTACCGAATATAGCCTTAAAAACATTTTGGATCAGTCTATGATCACCATTTTATGCAATACACTACAACATCCTTAACCCAGGCGTACTTTGTCCTTTTTTGCGTGTTTCTTTGGGTACTTCCTCCCTCAGTGCAGAGAGACGATGATGTTGCCCCACATGCAATCATCCACTAGAAACCAAGGAATATAACAAGAAACCTTATGCGAGTCATGTGATTGATATTAAGATGTAAGTATGTTCATGGAAAAACCCATCTATGGGGCTGACTAGTCACAGTATATCGATCTCGATATCGGTCAGCTGCTTCTATATCGTGTCGGTGCTTTATCGAATAGTCGTAGTGGTTGCTCGATCACTATTAATGGATGTCATCAACGTGTTATGGAGTAGGTCCCAGAAAATCCGGTATACAAGTCTCTGGCCTACCTAACACACCGATGTACCATATCCTAAACTATACACAAAAGGCATGGGAGTTGAACGTTTTTTGACACACGTTACGGCAATCACGTAGCCTTTAATACAGCCGCTTAGGATTACAACGCTTCGATCCCGTTGCATATCGACGCCAATATCCAACACTTGAAGAGATGTTGGATGGTAGCCGGCTACTTTGCCCCTTCAACATCCGATGATCCCATGTGTTATGCTGGCTATATCCCTTCTCCGCCTATTACGACTAGTGCATACATCTATCATGGATTATATATGACCATTAATGCTCAGAAAAATGATGTAGATAGGCGGTCAGATACTGAAAGGCGATCATTCCTTTAAAATTATCAAGCACATGGTAAGAATTGGTGGTGCATCAGCGTTTGGTGCTCCGCACAGAGTTTCCAGTGAATACGAAGAGATTCGGATGCAAGTACTAGCATCCTCAACTTCTCTAACGCAGCCGAGAAATTCCTTCCAACAAATGCTGCATTCCTCCTTGAACTATTTTTCTTACCGATAATGTCTGGGGCGATCAACAGTCTTTGGAGGAAGGTTTTCCATCGCTACCTGTATTGGAGTCCCAAGAAACAAGTACAATAGCCTGTACATCGCATGAAGAAACTGTGAGAGAATACCGCACCTCTCATGTAAACCGAAGGACTTTAAAGATGTATTTCCGTTTAACGGATACGGCTAAAGTTCATAAGCGATATGGACTAGCAAGAGAGTTTTCGTGCCGCTCACCAGATATAATTTTTGTTGCAGATAGAGAGGATCGCAGACTAATAGAAACCTACCTGGCAGCAAAAAATACTACATGAATCCTGTGTTTCCAGCTGTGGATAACCTGTTCAGGAGTATGGCCAGCATATATGTTCTAGAACAGGTCTCCTATTTTTTGACTATGAAGATTGGAGACTGATCTCTCAAGTGTTAGATTCTCAGGTTATATTGATTGTACTTTAATATTGGACGTGATGAAAACCAATTGCCGCTTTACAGATGTAATCGTGGGACAAATATCCTAGAAGGTGGGGCTTGCTAGAGCATTCTTTAGAAATTCACGTCCTTTAATGCAGGTCCCACTTGATAGATCCAGCCTTGGCTGACTATAGCCTCCGATATAATATCGAAGTTAAATCAGTTCTAAATACATACATAAGGTACACAGAGCAACTATGGATATGAAGGTTGGAACCATTAAGTGATATGGGCGTATACACAAAGGCCACTGTATTTTTTTTTGGTATTTTGGTAGCTTTATTGATTTATATTATGTTATTTATATCATAGCTCAATGAGCTACCTATTCTAAGAAGTTCACTTGCTAAGTGGATAGTGCTACCTCTTGGGACCATGATCTGTCTTCAAATATGGATTTCCGATGGCTCATACAAATGACGGTAATAACCTTGCCCATCCATTGGAGTGTTGCTGCTTGCTGTGACGGTGGCTGCAGTATGATTGTCCAGATCTCTGATACCAATGGTACAGTATCTGTGGTGTACCAGGTGTCGTTCCAGATGCGGCTTTTGGTAGGGCATGTGATCAGGAAGTGTTTTCACCCACAATCGTGTTTGGGCAAAACGGGCAGAGAAAAGGCCCAATGTAGCTATGATTGGTTAAAACTATCTCTACCATGCGCTAACGTCTTAGGATAACTCTTGTGCAAGCCAAAGTAGTGATTCCTTGACCGGTAAGAAGTTAAATTTGTCAAATAAGACATTTGGGATTATATCTTTGCAATAAACTTGGTAGAAGTACTGCATGCGGAAGCCAAGGAGAGAACTAACCAGACTACCGGCCAGGCATATGCTTCCATATCTGTGCGGATGAGCACCTACTTGGTCCTCCAGCCTCTCTTAACGAATATCACTATAGGTCAGATGTATAGGTATCTTGCAGAAAAACAGGGAATCAAGTATGCGGTAGTCGCCGTGTATAATATGGAGCAGTTTACTCCATTTGGATGTATCATGGATCAAGATAATGACACATGACGTCGCGAAAATTGAGCAAAAATGGCTAGGCAATGGAATCCTGCCAATGGCAGGCCATCTTCTACGAGATTCCGAAACACTTGAAAGCTCACTACAGTATCTGGAATGAGCGAAAAGTAACAAGTGATAGTATTGCTGCGAGTGCAAGTATATGTGATGTTGTGGGAAAACATCTACAGTTATCTGAATGTGTTCCAACCGCTGTGTCAGTACCAGCTCGAATACCCTTACCTGCTTGAATACTCATGTCAATAGTAGAACCATCTAGGCCATTATCTTGTCTAACAATCTCTAGAAGTCAATATTGAGACAGACATCGGGTTCGACGTCAATAACATCCCGAACTACATATCCCAATCCGAGGAACCCATGACAGACACCTTTCATTTTGGCAGATTTTCCCAAAAAATCAACCCGAACACAAAGCATAGTAAGGGCCATTTGTGCAAAGCCTTTTCGTTTAGAATCGCTACAGACTGTAGATAAAGTACATATTTAATACTGCTTATCAAACATGCTTACTGTGTGTTGATCTCAATTTTTGCTCTCACTTGCACCGTACTAGGTAGTGTTCGTAGTTCCAAGGTCCCGTAAAAATGAACAAATTAAATTGGTTTCCCTTGACATATTACTGAAGCCGATTTTTTCTAGTAATTTTACCTTTTTGAACTTGAAGAAGAAGGCAGAACACTTATGGTGTTTTACAGTCTAGGTCATACATGCACCGAAAAATCCAGTATTTTTCGTATTCGTTTGCAAACAGCCACTGATGTCTGCATGGTTGGCCAAAACATTTTGCGAGACGATGTGTATCATCTCTTTTGTATAAAACGAAAATCAAAGGAACACGGGAATAAACGAGACTCTGAATGATTCTTTATCGTTCTTTTCTTTGTATTATTTAAATGTTTTCATAACGCTTGCGGTTAATGGCGGAATAGAGGGATTTATAGATATCTTTAGATGATCCTTTACTAGATTGGTGTTCTCACGCTCATCCTGATTAATTGTTACTCTGTGTCCGCTTATGATCTCAGCGACAGATGGAAGGGACCGAGACGCATCTAGAGCCCATATCTAATAAAGTAATCACCGCTAGTACCTTTAGCAGTGTTCAGACTTGTTGTTCTAATAGCTGTATAGCAATGTAAACATGTCGGACACGACAATCTCTCCTTTGGCTGTAAATGGACTTTGCGTAGGAAGCAGCACTTTTTGCGTTGTATTAGAGTGGGACAAGAACATGGTTTTGATTCATTGTGTCCTACATAAGGAAATGGTTCATCCAAAGATTTCAAAATGAAGACCGTTCTAGAGGCTGAAGAGAGTCAGCAAATTTTTACACGAAAATACCCCCATTTATGTTGGTACTTCTACAATAAAACAAAGCTTGAGTATCACTTACAGAACGCCACACTGCGTCTTCATCTTCACTGTAGCCGTCGCAATGAACGATATCATCTGTGGTATTATTATTATTATTGGCACTGTTGGAATCATTCCCGGAGATTCTCCAAATCTTGCCATTCTGTAGATTTGCAGATGCTTTGTATGTTTTCGGATACGTTCTGAATATTAGCAGAAGTCCGTTTTTATCAGACATTCTACGTATATTTTCAGTCGCAAGTAATGCTAAAAGTACAGGATACGTTTGATATATCCCACTATTATATCTACCACAATAAATCAGTACAAATATGTTAATAGAAGATGCATCCTGTTGGTTTTCTTATCAAACCAATCCTGGTAACCAGTACAATATGTTTATAGTTGGAATGTATGTGATAGTGGTTTACTATTGAGCTTTACATGTACTTCTATCTTGGGTGAGTTGCTATTGCATAATAGCAACTATACTACAGACTTGACTGTCATGAACAAATAAATAAATCGGAATAATATGAGCTGTTCATACGTATCTCACATAGCGACGACCAATATTGTTACAATATGCATCCCGAGGTGAAATACAAATTAGCCATCTACATCACTTCAGATTTTGGATGTTCTGGATCCAACGTCATACCGTATGACTTTCCCTTCGAAATAAAAATTGGTTTATATTACTGGGATTTCCCAGCATCTGCACGTATATTCCAGACGTATGGTCTAAAAAGCGACCCTACCGATCAGAGACATCATATACCCGCTACTGTTTGATCAACTAAGAAATATTTAAAATTACCTACGATTGGCGGCAGTAATACAGTAAGATACGTGCCGGATGATTCCAGAAGGGGAGAGGTATTTGCAGAGATCTGCTGGATATAACTTTTTCTTTTCCCCAGAACGAGAGCGTATTTTCCCAGAGGTCTGGTTTTACGTAGCGAATTACCACTGCCGTTTGCTGTTAAGGTTTCCAGAGTGGCCTGTTGTACTTTAACGATAAGCATATTGGTCTAGCTGGTGGCAATATTGACACTCTTTCGGGCAAGTGAAGTAGTGTTTCTTTGAATTACTTCATCGTTACTGGCTACCTTCTTCAGTCTGAAATAAGCGATAAAATTGTTGCGGGATCTTAGATCTTTGAATAATTGCTGCAATGACTAGCGTTTGGACTCGATTTTGTAAGACGAGCGCAAGTTTCAGGCTCACAGCATTATAAAAGGGTACTTTTGAGAAAATAATTCAGCGTTGTTGCCAAACTGTACCCTTAGGTCGGAAGAAGGTGCAGAATTATGGGTAGAGGGTCCACAGGAATTACAGCTAGTCTCTTGAAAAGCGTTTGGGTATGGGTTTGGGTTTAATTGATCCCATTTGCAATGTTACCTCTGTATCATGGCCAGTTGCTTTCCGTTTTTTTTCCTCAAGCGGAGCATAGCATCAGTGTAAATTCCAACATACATTGATAAAGTATTGACCACGCTGGCTTGGCTCACAAAAAACACTTATTCTATTTGTTTTCAACCTGTAACCAGTTCCACACAATGAATCCATACAACTTCGGTCCACTTGTGTGTGTATATTTTATGGTTTACATGTATACCTTTGTTCAAAGTTTCTTGTTCCTTTTGCAACTTCTCCGCTGCTTTAGGGAACTTCGTTGGGCACTCCTTCCCTTCAGATTAAAGCACCCAAGAGTGCGATTTTTCGGAAGAAGTGAACAAACGTAAATTTCATCTAAGAACTTCTTGAGATAATTATTAGTTCAGTGTGATAAATTGGTCTGCTGTAATCATGATTATACGATGCGTTAGCATATCCGTACTGCTATCTCTTTCGAAGATATTCTATGGCATATTGAACCTTGCTTCTTCAAACAATTATATCACTCACGTATTCCTGGATAACAAACGCTCTCACAGTTGGATATTCCTACACTGAAACGCTTTTCACTTGCATTTAACTATTGCAGCCTGACGAAAGTATTGGAGTGAGAGTGCCCGACGAAATACCTTCCTTAAACACAATGTACAATAAGGGGACAAGTCAGGAATTCTATTGACAGGAAAGATGCGGATAACAGCGCTATAAATTCGTAAAGAAAACAGGAACTTGCATGGCCAACAGGAAAGGAGAAGTATAGTTGAGGAAGACGTTTGTAGTTGAGTGACACCCCGGCTTGAGTCCACAGAAAAATGCGGTACTCCCAGTCACATTGCGGTAGGAGTAGGCACAAACTCGAGAATAGAACTTTCAAAGTTGAGAATTACCACGGACACTCAGGGATGGTGGCTTAAGGACACTCATGTAACCTCCATTAAGGCGACTACCAAATGACTTCTTAATAAATACTGGTAGTAAATAAACACTAACGAAATTCTTGAGTGTCCATAGAGTAAGGGTTCTGGATAGATATCTCGATTTTAAACAAATATTCCAGTTTATAGACCCTCAAGTTACGGACACTCTGTTCACAGAAACTCAGGATATGGATACAAGAGTTTCATTATCATCTATCCACTATTAGCCTTTTTAAGAAGTTATTTGGTAGTCGCCTTAATGGAGGTTACATGAGTGTCCTTAAGCCACCATCCCTGAATGCCCGTAGCAATTTCCTTCGAAGTTATATTCTGACATTACTATGTGAATTATCGAGATGGACAAGCAATGGGGTCTATCGTAGGCTCAGGAATGCCAAAGACAGCGTCATCACTTGAAAAAAAAAGGAAGCAAGTTTACTTTTTGGACTGAAATGGAAGGGATACTTTATTAATTTGCAGTGCAGAATATACTGTGTGATTTAATCGAGGTTATGTCTTTTTTTTTTTTTTTGTATTTTGGTGGCTTTATTGATTTCTATAGTATGTTATTTATATCAGAGCTCAGTGAGCTATCTAGTTTAAAAAATTCGCGTGATGGATGGATAGTGCGGCCTCTTGGGACCACGGTCTATCTTCAAAGATGCATTTCCAGTGGTAAATCCAAATGGCGTTAATAAGCTTGCCTATCCATTGGAGATTTATTGCTTGTTGTGACGATGGCTGCACTATGAACATCCAGATCGCTGATGTCGCGGGCACAGCCTCTGCGGTGCACCAGGTGTCGTTCCATAGATGGTTTTTGATGCAGCATGTGAGCAGAAAATTTTGTTCATCCTCGCTTGTATAGGAGCAAAACGAGCAGAGAGGGGAGGGAAACGCTCGGCGCTAGCTGGTGAAGGCACAATCTATTGGGAAAGAAGCCATGCAAAAGGCGCCACCATGGGGTACAAACTCGGTGGGGGAGAGATAATGACCAGAAGGTCTTCCAGATCTGCGTGTAATTCGCCAACCCATGGAAATCCGTATGAGTAGTGTTGGTCGAATCAGATACCAAGAGTACTGCGAATGTAAGAAGAAGCGTAACTGTCCAGGGGATGCTTTAGAGATTTGTACAGCTGTTTGTCGTGTTCCAGCAGGTAGAGCCCGGCTGTTAATGAATGCATGAGAAGTGCCTCCTTGTTCAGGTAGCGGTGGTAATATCTGTGCTAGATCGCGAAGTTTTTGAAGATTGGGTACCTTTCGAAGTAGGCCTTTGAGACTTCCAGATTTGGATAGAAATACTTCGACAGAGGGAATGCCTGTATGATAACGCAACAGATCAAGTAAAATGGGAGCACAGAAGTCGTGAGGTTCTCGAGGGCGTAGGAGTCGTTGGATAAATAGCAAGTGGAGTGAAAGTTGCTGGGACTATAGATCGACTATACTCAAACCACCAAAACGTTTCTTCAGACACAACGTATCCCAGAATGGATGAGGCCAGAAGGGCAGAACAAACTTCCTAAGAAGAGTTTGCACCTTCTTTAACCATTCTTTTGGAACTAAATTACCTTCAAGATATGCCACAGGCGTGACAAAAGTTGCGAGTTGGCGATCATGTTGGAACCTCGCACTGATAGTCTTCGTTTTTTCAAGAAGTTGATGTGGCATGACAGTTTCAAATATATCTGGTCTAAGAACCAACTCAGCTGTTCCTTACTGCATGCTAGAGGATAGCCAAGGTAGACACATTTATCATTATTGATCTTGTCGTACCAGACTAGATTTTGTGCGTTCACATAGCGCGACCCAAGATAGATATCTTGCTCCTGAAAGAGAGACGAGGCATGTCTTATCGAGGTTGATTTTGCCGTCCAATGCCCTACCATATTTCTTGAGGATGACCATTATGGTGTTCCACTCCTCTGTATTGTTGAGGAACACCAAGAGACCATTTGCATAAGCTAGTAGTTTGATGCTAACCGTGATTTGCTGGGCCTACGTCGCTTCTTCGATCATCTGCTTTCGATAGAGTGCAGATACGGGAGTGAGGTAGCTACACCAAATACTTGGAAGATGTGCTGAAGCCGGTATTGACTGGAGCACTGGCTCTAGGGCAAGGTTAAATAGTAATGGTGACAAAGAATCTCCCTGACGAAGTCACCGGCGCTGGTAAAAAGGCTCGCTGAGCCATCCATTGATCGATAGTGATACTTTAGTATGGAAGAAAAGGTTGTATAGTGCCTTTGTTAAAGGTATAGGAATACCAAAGTGGAGCAATGTCCTTGTTAGGTATTCCGGATGGATCCGATAATACGCCTTTTCTAGGTCAAAACAGGCCGCCACAGCTGATATTGTCGTGTGCTGGTTGAGATGGCTAAAATGCTGCTGAATAGCTTGCAGAACCCATCCATTATTAGAGATAAGCCTGTTCGGCATAAATCAAGTCTGATAAAAATTGATCATTTTCGGTAGAACCTGATTCAGCCTGTCCGCTAACATTTTCCTGAACAGATTTGCGTCCGTATTAATCAGAGATAGTGGTCTCCAATTTTTGAGTAGTTCTGGATCACCTTTTTTGAATACCAAGATCATGCGAGTGGCAGACCATGAGTGAGGAAACTCTCCAGCGAGTGCAAGGGTAAGTACTTTCTGGAAAAGGTCCTGCACTGGCTTGGAGATAGTAAATAAAGCTTGTATAGTTCAAACGTCAGCCCGTCCAAACCTGAGCCTTTGTTGGAGAGAGCATACTTGATACCTCCATCATTTCGCCGGCTTCTGATATAGTTGATAGTAGTGTCGTGTTTTCTTTAAAATGCCTGTTATGTCCGGAATAGGCTGGTCAGTGCCTTCTGATTTCAAGGAGTGCATTGTTTGTTGGATTTGCCGTGGACGTATGACACGATAAAAGTATTTTGTGTTGCATTCTCCCTGTTCCTGCCACCTAGCAGTTGAACGTAGTAAGTGCTGTTTGGTCGTTCTATCCAGGTATAATTTCATCTGCTTTTCTACAGCATGGAGTCTACTATGTAATGTCGCACTTTGTTGCGCTAGTTATTTGTTTAGTAATGCAGTAAGCTGTGAGAGCAGTTGCTGGTGCTCCCGTTGTAGTGCTTTATATGCTGATCGACTCTGACGGTTAAACTGTTGCTATACTCCTGTGCTGCTAGAGATATTGCATGTTTCAGACTTTTCCATTGTGATATTGGATCATTCTGGTCTGTCTTGTGTTTGGGGTGAAAGAACCGTTCCATTGATTGTTTGATTAACTCTTCTGAAGCCTTCCACTACGAGCATGGTTGGATTTAACCTCCAGCACCCCGGTCCATTATTTATCCGATCTAGAAGGAAGTCGATATAGAGATTGTGGTCAGTCCAGGCAGAGGGAAGATGATGTTGTTGGAAATTTGCAAAGTGGGAAGAAAGTTGGAAAAATCCGAGGATGTAATCAATTGTTGAGCATGTAGTTCCGCGATGAAAGGTGGGAGTTGGGTTTGGTGTACAATTGATAAAATGCTGTTGACGCCAATTGTTCCACTGATTTGCCCATGACCGCGTGGCAGAGGGGCTAATGTTGAAATTAAAATCTCCTAGGAGAATCCAATCTTCAGAGCAGATGTTGTTGAAAATCGGCCATTCTGGCATAGTTGTATAAAATTATTTCTTGGAATTGTAGATGATTGGTCGGATTTGATATTGAAGCCGTAATACATTTCTCATCCATAGATACACTTTCGTTTGATAGGGACTATTGAGAGTTCAGTATGACAATGGCACAACGTTTTGATACCAGATATGATGTCTGCGGAAACATGAATTTGATGCGTGAAATGTGATGCTCTGTAAGATGTTGTTCTGAAATTGTTGAAAATTCCTGAAGGCGTAGAATATCTAGTCCCAATGATTTGGAGCGTAAGTGTCATGTAAAGTGCAGTTGCAGTTGAGGATGTTACTCTTTAAATATACTGCGCACATTTAAAGAACGTATTCTTAGATGTGGTCTATTCATTGGCCTGTCGGCCTGAAGACTTATTGGCTGAAGTTGGCGTCATGTTAGATTTACTAACCTGTACTACTACTGACTTTTGCAGTAAATTTAGTACTTCTTTTTTTCGTGGAAGTGTTTTCTCTTTTGCGGAATAGTCGCCTGACGTTTGGTGATCTGCTGTCCTGCTAGACCATTCCTTTCTTGTCTGCACTAGCTGACTGATAGTGCGTGTGTGATGGTTGGACAAGTTGTTTGTAGCTTCTTCTTTCATTTCATCCTCTATATCTAACATTTGTGCTTCCTCTATTGTATTCTCCTCCTGTGGAGTAACTTCTTCACTCTCCATATATTCTTCCTCTTCCATGTCTTCGCTATCTTCCCGATATATGTCCTTTGCTATAGCTACCTTCTCCTCCATATCTCCCTCATTTTCGGTGCATTCCTCATCCGTCATTCTCTCATCCTCCACTATTTTCCTCTCCAGCGATTTCTGCGTGGCCGCTTCGATGCGTTCCTCTTTTTCTTTTCGCCGTTAAGTCAGTTCCAAATAGTTATCAAGCGCCTCAGCTTCCGTAGTTGGCTCTTTCCTACAGCGCCAGGCAATGCGTCCCTTACCTTGACACTTGTAACAAGTGATGTTTGCTAACATCGGACAGGTTCGTCGTGTGTGTCCAGTTTGTCGACAGGCAAACAGATGGGAGTGTCTCCTCTGAAGGAGGCTGGACAAAGGTATCCCATGCTTCTAGGTGTAATCTGCGCTCTAATGGTTGCCATGTCATCCCATCAATGGGACTGGTGTCAAGCAATACTACCGCTTCACCTTCAAAATACTTCCTATTAGTGCATCGTTTAAATTGGCACACTCTTCCGTAGTCACCCGAGGATTATCTCAGGCCCACAGTTAGCTCGTCCTTGGTTGCAAAAGGGGAGAGTTGACTGAGAGAAACCCGAATGATTTTGTCATTTGCCCCATCATTGGGTGGCTGCCACAGTACTGTATACCCTTGAATACTAGCCCTTCCGTAACTGCTTTGGAGGAGTCGGTGGCCAGAGCAAATTTTGCTTCGATGATTAAGTCTTTACGCTGTTGTATGCCATACTTAGTGGTGATTGGTCTAGCCCAGCGATCTTGCCAATCTTGTCCTCTAGTAGTTTGTATGCATCAATGTGGTGTGAAAAGTCCTCTGACTTGAACTGAAATAGTACTGTATCAGGAAACAGTGCATTCTGCAAAATGATTGTTGTATGCTGTGCAAGAAGTTTATGTACTAGTTCCGGCTCTTCCCAGACGGTTTCGGTTTCTATTTGCTCTTTGATGTCGTATTGGTCTTTGCGATTGAGTACATTTGGGATGACATTAGTCAGTCCAGAGGCAGTCACCGTTCTCCATGCTCTTTTCCCCAGGCTTACCGAGGATGGTTTCCCGGGATTACTGGTCAACATGTTGAGATGAGTGTTTGCTGTATCCCAAATGTTATTAGAGGCCGCTCCGTACATAGAAAATAGGTTTAGTAAGGTTTGCCATTCGCTTGTGTCATTGAGGAACACAAGGAGGTCGTCTGCATAAGCTAAGCGTTTGATTAAAGCTGTGTGATCGAGTCCTCTGAAAGGTACCCTTGATATTTCCTTGGAGGATAGGGTGGAGCTCAACATCGGTTCAAAGGCTAGGTTGAATAACAGAGGAGAAAGTTGATCCCCTGTCTAAGTCCTCTTCCTTGTCGCAAAGTGGGCAACATCCATCCATTGATCGATATGGAAATGTCCGTACCGAAGAAAACGGTATCAATAGCTTTGATGATGCCGTCGGGTAGGCCAAACCTTTACAGCACTTGTTTCAGATAAGTCTGTTTGCAGAAATCCAGTCTAATGCGGATTGGTTAGTTTATCTAGTACCCGATTCAAGAGATTGGCAAGCAGCTTGGTAAAGAGCTTCGCATCTGTATTGATAAGTGAGAGGGGTCTCCAGTTAGCTAGCAGTTGCGGGTCGCCTTTTCTAAAGAGGAGGGCCATCCTAGTTTGCGTCCAGGACTCGGGGGAACTGACAGTGAAGAACGTCACGGAAGACCTGTAGCATGAGAGCTTGGGGTTGTTGATGTTTGCTGATCAGGTATTTGTATAGCTCAAAGGGGATGCCATCCAACCCGTGACTTTTTCCTAGAGAAACGTATTTGACCAACTCTAGGAGATCCGTCCGATGGTTCCATCCCTAGTTGCCTTTGGGCTCTACTATGTAATCGGATATCCTCTGAGATAGCCTCCAGCAGATCATCGACGGCTGTTTGAGTAAGAGGTTCAGCCATGTACAAAGTAGTGTAGAAAGCCCATGCTTCGGAGAGGATAGCACCAGTCGAATGGGCTTAGGTTCCCCATGACAGGATTTTATAGTGCTGTGATGGTCTGTTGGTGTTGTCATTGTTTGAGCACTCGAAAGAAATACTTGTTACGGCGGTCCCTTTTTTATGCCATCATATGGTTGTGCCTCTTCCTGCATTTTTCCCTCTATCTGTGCTTCGATTTCGTTCAGCTCCCCAGGGGTCCTGACTGGGTTCGAAGTTCTTGGTAAATATCAGGCACATCAGGCCTCTCAAGGTTAAAGTCAAAAAGAATTATCCCAGGGCTGTATGGCACCAGTTGCCATCTGAATCCTTTGCAAATATTTGGTTGGGTTTTGGGATGCGCTTGGCCACAGCGGTGCTCCACATGTAGTCCCACACGAAATGAGTCGAGATGAGGTTGAGTGTTGGTGTTATTGTTCGCTGTTAAATATTTATCTGCCAAAAAGCAATCTGTAGCGGAAAGAGCCCTCAGCTATACCATGTCAGTGTGGGGCTTGTAATGGGCTGAATCATGGGCCCCAACCTATTGACCCGCCCGTGGTGAGTCCCATGTCAGCGAAATATGTATAATGGAAAGTTTGGATATCAAGGAAATAAGAGAGCGTCTGTTTTCAGAAGTTTAATACAACTAACTGTTATGACTTTGTAAGTTTACCAAAACAAATATATATTCCGGATGTTTTCTAAAATAAACCCATCTACAAAAAAAGTTTTTTAAAATAAATATCAACCATTTTAAAACCTCTAAAATAATTTAATTCTACTTAAAAGTGGCACAAAGCCAAGATCCTAGCAAAAAATTATTTAAGGCGTAGAAATTGTATAAAAATGCAATCAAAACCAATCCTAATGGTTTGAAATAATGCAAAATGCACTTTTTATACATTCCACGCTATACATATGTAAGCGTCGAATGTACATTACGCAAAGATACATTCGACGCTTACATAATTTTTGCGTAGGGTGCTACTCTGAGCTCTGGCTTGTTTGGTAGAAGGCATACATCGTCCTCTAACAAAACCTGCTGCCCAATGCAAAAAAAAAAAGAGGAATCTGAACCCTCGACAGAGAAAAAAGAATTGTAGGATAAATATTTAAGCGCATCCAAAGCAAAGTTTTTTAGGCTCCACGAGAGGCTTTTTTTGTTTGTAAGGGCGACGAGGCGCCCAGTTTTATTCCAATCACGTGTTCAACGGGAAAGGATGAACCTGCAAGTCACTTTGATCGGGCATTTCACGAGGGCCACTTTCCACTAAGGATCATTTTTGGCGGATAAACAATTAACAGTGAGCAATAGCAGTAAACCTCATCACGACTCATCGTAGATAATCTCGACGAATGAGTCACCGATGTCACATGCAGACGTGTTTAAACAATCAACTCCTACAAGGGACTCGATGTGGAGCAATGTTGTGGCCAAGGGTAGTGGGAAATCCAACGAAACCTTTACAAAGTACCAAGAATTCAGTCTGGTGATACTTAGATTACTAAATAATACGTTTATCTGGTCCGTATCATTAGGCTATAGAATAAACATAATACTATAAGATTCGATCTGATCTATAGATGTATTACAGGTTGGCGAAATTCACGAAACACCGTAAGGATTGGACTGATAATAATAGTGCCGAATTCAGCTCCAACCCCTGTTGGGCACAATGCTATGAATCATTGCTATCAAACACTCTCACTCCAATACTTTCGCCAAGCTGCAACGATGAGCACAGACTAAAAGTGACTTAGGGTAGGAATGTTCAACTGTGAGAGCGTTTGCTACTCGAGGATACGCGGGAGGTGTAACCGTTTAAGTAATCAAAATCTCAATATATCATGAAGTAGTTCAAAAGAATAGCTTTTGGGCATTTCCCGTAATTTTCTTTCTTTCTTATCTCCAATTATCCCGTCACCTCTCCATAGATAGCCATCCATTCTTTGTAAGAAAACGACACAAATTAATGTGCCGTTTATAATTAAGCTTATTATTAATTATTCACCACGGGAAAAAATGACGGAGAAATACTTAATAATACACAGTAATGCCGATTTTTTTTGTAACGGAGAAATGGCGAGAAATACTGATTTTGAACACTTTTCCCGTAGTGCCATGCTTCGTATTTCTTGGTGTTTCTCTGTATTTTTCAATCACACTTCGGTATTTTTTTGTAATAGTTGATATGTGTCCTGGTGCTTCCTGGTGCTTCTCTGTGCTTCCCTGAAATATCAGTATACTCTTCGGTATTTTTTGGCATTTCTCTGCAATACCTAATATTGCTTCCGTGTTTCCTCGTGATTATCGGTTATTCTAAGCATTGCTTCAGTGATTTTCATGAATATCCCATACTTTTTCCGTGGCTTTCAGCATTAACCAGTACTATGTTGCTTTTCGCAACGTTAGCTCATCAATAATTACACATTTGCCATTATGGTCATTTATGCATTTTATTGCTAAAAAGCAGCGCCAAATAATAATAGTTATTATAATAATAAACAAAAAGAAAAAGAAAAAGAAAAAGACGGCGTTGTAGGATGCTGTATTAAGCAAGTCCTATCAGAAGAATATTAATAAACTTCATTTGTTTAGCTTCTTTTTTTTTATGGAGCATGCTCCCCGGAGGAAACACATTATTTATTTAGAGTAGTTGTACTTACTTGTATAGGAGTTTGTAGTACGGCGTCGTTTGATCGTTTCTCTTGTAATAGTCGCGTTCCTCTTTCTCCTCGTGGTCGTGGAAAGAGGTGGCGTATGACGCAAAACTGGAGAGAATGTTCTTTCCAGCTAAGATTCCTCAGATCCAGAAGATTCTCTGGAAGTAATTTGAGGTTCTGGATCTACTGTAGGTCTTAGATAATGTCATCTAAAGATATATCATTCTGCAATCTTTGTCTTCATCAGAATTTTCACAAGGCGCTTCGGCGCTTGGCTGTGTCATGGTAACATTTAGATGTGTTATACTAATGAGCAGTCAATAATAAAGATAATATTTCCATAGTTGCAAAGTACGTTCAGACTTGTATACGCACCCTTCGTTACTAAGACAACTCTTCTTGGCGCGACTCACAATTGCGCCATGTTCGTTTGTCCACCGGTTTTGTAGTGTGCATATTGCACCCCAACGGTTTTGACAACGATTTAATGGAATATTGCTCTCTGCTGCCATTTTCTCCAACATGTCAGCCCCGTTAACAATCGTATCGGTGTGGAGTTTGCTCCAGGGCAGCAGATCATCCTTTGCGAGTCTGCATTCACTACGCAACAAGCTCTTGACAGTTCGGGCCAGTAGTTTTAGTTCACAGAGTACAACCTCTTGTTGATCATCCTTTACACCACCATGTCTTATCAACTGCTTCACCACATCGGTCAGATGAACACATTTGTTGATGGGGTTCCCTGTTTTGGACGAAATAACTTTTGGGTGTGGAATTGTCCGGGGAATCTTTGGTATAGACTCATTTGTAGCAGTCTCGCCTCCAATAATACCTGCACGTTGTTGGGAAAGAAAGCTTACCTCTTCACGAAGATTGGCAACTTCTACTTTCAATGCGATAATCGCCTCAGTCTGGGATTCAATCAGCCGAGACAGATGGAAATTTTGCTGATATACAGCTGTGGGATCGATCTTCTCAAATTCTTCGTGAGTGAATGTATTCATAACGTGATAATTACATTAAAGATGAGTATTGCGACCAAACTTCTTTTCTATAGGCTTTTACGTTTAAGTTAAGATTATGGTGCTTACATGTTTAAGGGAGAAGTTAGCATCATAGCCTGGGACCTGCTTCAAAATCGTTGATGGTCACTATTTTCCGCCTACAGAGCAATTAAATATGTCTCCATTTGTTATTACTTTACTTCGATTTCTTCTGGTCAAAAATGACGTTTAATGATCAACAGATGTTTAGAAGATATTTTTCTTTAAACCAGGTAGGGAGTGAATGGTAACTGGGGTTGTCACGCCACCGGGAAAAGGTTCTGTATGTCGGTACTCTCTTATGCACCGACGCAGCAGTTCTACATCGCAGAATGGGTTGTTCATACAGCGGCTTGGCTCAGCTGAAGTTTACTCACCGCCTGATCGAAGAAAAATGGTTTCTGCCGAGGCAGTGGGTCCTCAAACGTCATGTTGAGAAGAAACTGTTGAACGATAGCAATGAAACGCTAAGAGCTGCATAAATATTTTGTATTGGTGTAACAATGGTGACTATAAGTACTTTTACAGTGAACCCAGACCTTTCGGCAAGTTTAATCCTTCTTACGTTAGTCAGATAAGTACCACTATTTTGAATTCTTCTGATTGCAAGAACATCATTTCTACGGGTCAATCGTTACTTGTCGACAGCTTTGTTAGCTGTCCCCCTTTTGCTCGATGTTTGGTTTGTCGGAATCGCCGTTGGGTGAAAGTGCACACTTCACGACATCTGGTCATTCGCTTACCAAAATGATGGATGGCGGTACGCT
Source organism: Saksenaea oblongispora B3353 (assembly GCA_000697495.1). Classification (NCBI taxonomy): domain Eukaryota; kingdom Fungi; phylum Mucoromycota; class Mucoromycetes; order Mucorales; family Saksenaeaceae; genus Saksenaea; species Saksenaea oblongispora. The sequence goes on from JNEV01001214.1 coordinate 153,603, forward strand.
CGTCGGGTCAGAAGTACTAGTTCCAAAGCTTGATTTTCACTTTGGCCCCTTCTGTTCGATTACTGTCTCATTTCATCTTAGCAGGATCAGCTTTGCTGCCTGGATAAGCCTGGGATGCGTCAGAGAGCTACCAATATCAGCGCATTACCACGTAGTTTTCACTGGTCTTATTCAGTTCACTGATCATTTTTACTTATTTAGATTGTACATGTTTCCGCTGTAAGGCTATCTGAACGTCCGTGGTATTCTGCAGCAATCAGTAATCGCCTTTAGAAGAAGCTCAACCGGCCTTTGCGAGTCAGGCTAAACCCAGTGTCATTAAGGAAATTAACAGGCTACACCAGTATTGAAACCAATCATAGTAGCTTTTTACGTCCAGAACCTTCATGGGCCTCTCCACGAACAGAAAATTTGAAGACTGTCATGTACTTTCTTCCGAGTTACTGAATCCTTTTTTTTTTTTTTTGTTTAGATAGCCATGTTATATGCTGGATATAAAAGCTTTTAACTAACAACCTTACTAATGCCAATATACCATAAAACGAAAAGTAGCTATTTTCTATCTATTTCAATAAAGGGGGTCATGCGTTCGCCATTGGGATCACAGATCGGTATGTGAGAACGTACAAAACTCTTTACGAGTGTATTTTTTGCACACGTTCAGTTTACGTTCCACATTGTATTCCCGTTTTAACGTTGTCTCCAATTTTAAGGGGAAGAAAACATTGCGTGATTATTGCAGTTCCAGCAATCGCTTCTTTATCTCCATTCAAATCCTTGAACGCGTTGAACAACAAACATTTACTTCCAGTGGCAAGATCGTATCCCCATGTCGTCCAGAACTGCTTTATGTTCACGACAATGTCATTACTGCAAATGCATATTTTATGAACGTTCTTTCAAAAAGCATGTACCCAACTGCAGAACGTTTAAGCGAATGTTGCTCGAACACTCTAATTTGTTGAAGCCGAAATCTGCACAAAAAGCATCGAAATGTACAGTCAAAATCGCTATTATAGTCACTGTAAGATTCATTGTTTGTATTTAGATGCGAACTTCGATATGTCCTGTGCAGTGTTGGACGATGGTTACGATAATGCCACTGATACATACGAAACGGATTCTGATAGCGTCACTGGCGCATATGAAACGAATTCTGAAGCCGAAGAAGAAGAAACCTCTGCCTCCGATATCAGCGAAAGCGGGTCCCAGACGGATATATCCATGGATTTAGTGGGGCAGGATGACAACAATCCAGAGGGTATCTCAACACTAGACAAAAAATCTATGAGATCCCTCACGAACAGCACTTGGATGTTGTAACGAAGGCAAGTTTGAATCTCATGCTAATCGTTCAGAAACATGGAATTAGGAGGGCAGCGCACGAAGAGCTCATAAAGTTCATTAATAACATTCTCCGTAATCCATGTGAGCAAAACCAAATGTTACGGATAGATTACTTATAAAGAGGCATGATAGTCGAGGGTCCATTACTTTCGGTGTATAAGTCTAAGAAATGAGTTGCTGAATATTTTGCCCACGAAGCCCAAAAGTTATCGAATGTGTGCAAAGGGATGCCGACTTTTGGGGGATCAAGAAGTTTGTCCATGCGATTGTGGGAAAACATTAATACATAAGCAATTACCGCTTGGTCCACAACTAGCAGCCCTCTTGGCAAATGCGGAAACTAAGAAATCCCTTCTATATAAGCCAACGTACTTCTGCCAATGATGGCGAGATGGCAGATATTTTTGATGCAGCAGTGTACCAGCGCATGAAGAATTATTTGTTTGAAGAGGTTACCGATATCGCTGTAGGTTTATATGTGGATGGTTTTACACCATTTAAGCGATGCTCGATTACACTTACGATCGTTCATATAATATGCTTGAATTTACCGCCAGAAGAGAGGTAAATGAATTGGCAAATTATTTGATCTTTCACTTCTGGATGTATATATTTAGGTATATGAACAACAATATGATTCAGGTGGCAATCGTCCCTGGTCCGAAAAAGCCTGCAGAACTTCTTAGCTTCCTGAATCCTTTGCTGTTGGAGCTGAAAATGCTCAGTGAAAACGAAATTAAGGTCGTTACGGAAGGGTATACACTTTGTGCGAAGGCACATCTACTTTTTGCCACTGTGAGATATACCTGCTGTCTCGGACCTGATACCCCACAAAGGTCATAATTCCATATATGGATGTAGATTTTGTACTGGGAAAGGGGTCAGCAAGAATAGTCGTGGTAAATATTTCCCAGATGTTGGAGAAAAGCGGCTAATCGATGCCTTCCGTTCTGGTGATCCGGTACTTCTCTATCTGTATCAATCATTGTATTAAGCCTTCCCTTTGCGTTACTAGGAGCATAGCATAATGCAAGCAACCCCATTTGCCCAATTGAGATCCTTTCATGGTATTTCGTTCTTTGGATGGTGGGAGGAGATGCATTGTTGGGGATGCAATATTGCGATACAAATAGTTAAGATGGTTTGTTGTGAACATGACTTCACTACACCCTTCGCATTGGACAAAAAATCTTGCCACTTGATGGGAGACGCGATCGTGCGCGGGCGTAACACTATCCCAACCATATTTGAAGGAAATTTCCCAAGTATGAAATGTATTTCACAGCCGCTATCTGTTCAAACTTTGACGCAACGTTTAAACAAATAAATTATTTCCAACGACCAGGTCGCGTACGTTCAGTGGAATGGATAGATTTTCTGGTCTATATTGTTCCTACGCTTGTGATTGAGAACTGCGAGCAGCGTACTTCAGCTCGCAGTCGTCATAGGAATAAACGGCAACATGAAGTTCACAACCCGTTGAAGGCACTAATTTATCTTGCAAAAGCATGCGCGATATCTTTGCAGTGGGAGTTAGATAGAGAAGACATTAGAGAAGTTGAAAGGTAGGCTATACTTTTGCAGGTGATAGGTTACTATCCCCAATTTTTCTTTTAGATCTATAAATCGCTGGCTTTCCTTTCTCAAGATGCAGGATCTGCAGCTATTTACGATTAACCAGCATTTCCTTTATCATTTGCCGGAGCTGCTACGCCGACTGGGGCCGATACGAGCATACAGTGGAAGAGCAATGGAGCGCGCCATTGGTGAACAGAAACGATACATGCGATCTAGATGCCATCCTGGAAAAAATGCCGAGAATATGCTCGCACTAGCTTCCGCTGGCCGTTACTTTGAACGGACTTATCGACTAAAGACCATCCAAAGTATTCTCCCGAGAGCGTAATAGAAACAGCTCATGGTGATGATGCATCAGAACTCTGGGCTCCTTTCTGGAAGTGCAGTGTCTACAGCGAAGAGACACTTGCTCAATTGCCAAACCTGTTGGAGCACTTTTGGAGGTCAGAACACACTACTGACACAATAAGAAATTACAATTGCACGATCAGATCACCTGCGGTACCCGGTACTTTAAGCAGGGCTGCGTTTTTGAATCAACCCAGAGCAAACAGAGATCCAATAAGATGTACACATTCGTAAAAGCATCCATCCCTGTAGATAGACTAGCACATCGGATGAACTCAGAGTTCAACAGACAATGGCAAGTTTTCTTCGGCTTTCTCGAGCTACTATTTGTACATGAATTTGATGGTCAAAAGGAGACTCTGTGTCTATTACGTCTTTGTCGCGACGTAAAGGTACGTTTATGGGACAGTTTGTGATACACTGCATGTCTGAACAATCAATAAACTTAAGACTTCTCTTGGTGGCGTCCCGCAATGCTCATTTCCGCAACCTCACTTCCATCAGTCACATTCTCGGTATTACACTACGAAAGCAGAATACCTTGATTGCATTTGTGGTCTTCTACCAAGTTCTCTCCAAAAATCTGGCAGACGGTATATCATATGGCCAGGTATGATCTCTGATGATAGTCCTTTAATGATTGGAGATGTAAGAAAGCTGTAAAACGTAGCAGTTTGATATGTGCTTACCCACAAAAAAATAGCATAATATAAACATGCTTATCTTAAAAATTAACAGTAAGATTTTCGTCCAAATAGATCACAACTGGATGGGATCTAAAGTTTCCTACATGTTCTTACGAGTGATAACTACTGCATAGTTTGTGAATATCTGAAAATGCTGCGAAAATAACTACAGTAGCAATCAAATCTCCAGCAGGCACTTTGGTTACCGTAGACTTAAAAAATTACCTACCTAAAAGAACAAACCATAAGAAAATCGGTATATCTCTGCATTTCTAGGTATAACACGACTTTTATACCAGGGCAAGACAGATAAATTCAGAAAATTACGGGAAATTCATCAAAAATAACAATTCTCTGTATTTCACTGCATTTTCCCGTGCAATTTTTCCCATGGTGATATATAACATCCTGAACACACTGCCCACCAGTCCCCCAAGAACACCCGTAACGCAAGCTTGGTGGCGCGACACTTGGAAGGCCCTGTCGAACCTACTTTCTCAACTCGACCTGCTTTGTCACCCACCCGATACTTCCCAGCCTGACCCCGCTGATCCTAGTCCTTTCCTCCGATGGTTGATTCAACCACCTACACCCACCCTGATCCCACCGTCCCCAAGCCTGTCGGCTCCCTCTCTACTCTCCGGCGGCTAAACTTCCCTCCTCTACCTATCCTCTCTTCCTTCCGGCCCTCCCATTCCCTCTCTCCCGACCTCCTCTCTCTTCATCCCTTGAACCACCGACCTTCCCTGCCTCTATTTTCTCTTTACCTTTAACATTTTTTTCCCTTTTGCCCAAGGGCTTTTTTAGTTACTTCTTTTCTTTCTTTTTGATCTGGCTAGAGCGAGTATGCCAAAATTGCGCAGCGTTCATTGGCCGTAAACAATAAACCCAAATTTTCAACCATGGTGATATATATAATTAAGAAGTGTGCAAGCATGAGAATAAATAAGGTCTTGTTCTTCTATATCCCTCCCGTAATGGCTACTGTTATAAACAGGTGAACAGTTGCTATTTATAAAGCCTCAGATAACATTTTCCATAGCCGTATGTAATATCTACGATCGGGTAACGCTATGAAAAAGCTATGCTTTTTACTTTTCTTTGTAGATGTATATCCTACGGAAGGATCTAGATAGCGTTTTAGGATGGGTACACTATTTATTATCACAACTGCTGGGATAAATGTCGGAACAAAGAAAACTTGTAATATTGTACGACCTCATTAACAACTAATAATATGCATTCAGGTAAGTATCAATCTTCTCTTTTTTTAGTTGCGCAATATAGGTAAGTAGCAGTGGTAGAAGTCGAATATGGTCAGGAGAAAAAAGGGTCAATGGCCTGGAAATGGGTCAGCCAAGAAAATCCTAGCTTGGCTATGCGACGTTGATCTCTAAGCAAGTGTAAGGAAAAGCTCTTTCCGCTATTGTACACTTTTTACACAATAGCACCGAAAACACGTGAAAGAAACAACACAACCTCTAAACCACAGACAAACAGCTCTATCTTACCAAGCATCATGCTCCCGGGTGGACTACCCCTCCTGACGGACACCCAACTCGCAGCCGTCACCAGAATATTCGCGCAGCACCGTAAAGAACTCGAATGCCCCACATGCAAAGTTGTCGGCCGTCTAAGTGACAAGGAACAGAACAGAACACACCGAACTATGCCCCTCTATAGATGTCAATCGTGTGTCAAACAGTTTAACCACCTCCAAATGTTCCAGTGCATTACAGCCTTCCTAGAAGCCGAAAGCGTCCCGGCGCCACCGCAGACCCAACCACTGCCCTAACAGCTGCAACAATCGCAACTACAAACACAAACGCAACCACAAATGCAACTGCAACAGCCCAGTTCCCAGGGTCTCCTCTTGGAGCACCACGAAACCTTACCTGAACACATGAAACAGATTACACAAGAACTAAACAGCCAGAGACAACGCCTAGACGAATATGACAGACTAATCCACGAGGTAACAAGGCTGACCAACGAACTCAAAGCTGTGAAGAACAAGATTGCGGAGCAAGCCGAGATGATCACCAAACTACGCGAACAATTAGCAAACCCTATCCAAGCAATTGTACCACCCATAATTAACCTAGATGACTTTCCCGACCTTGATCTGAACACCCCACCCCAGGAAGGCACCCAATCATCCATCTGGGCTAACCCTCAACGAATGCAACAAGTCCGCTCTGCACCCAAAGACAACCCAGCCAAGTTACAGTGCCGCCAGGAATACGCTGCATGCGCATTCACTCTCCCCAGTGTCATCCGCGGGTTTCAATACTCTATTTTCCAGCAAAAGCGAGAATACCCACCGGCCAAATGCGCCGCAACTTCTGCCAGCTAGGTATCGCTAACTCGCGCATTTTAGACATACACTATCCCGACCGCCAAGTCCTGGCCGCACCGGTACATAATGACTATGCTAACGAATTTAGAGACATAATGCAGAAATTTAAAGTACACCCTCTGGAGAATTTTCACCCACTAGACCCGAAAAATCTGAAGGACCCCAAATACGCCGAACTCAGTAATATTGAATGCCAACAATGGGCATCTGAACACCATTGAGACCGGATGCTAGTTGCGATCACCCATTTACGTCCACCAGTCCGCTCTGCAGTGGCCCGCGACTTCGCAGCGAAAGGGTGGATTCCCATCGACAAACTGAAATAGATCCTCCAAACACGTAACAACCCCGTTGCAGATCTGCTACAACACAATGCCGACTCAGACTCGGAGATGGGAGCGACCCACGCAACTAACCTTTCTACTCACACAAAGAACTCACTTTCCCACGATTTCTTATGAATAACCTCATAACCATGACTATATTTAATGCAACAGGCCTCCACAAACTGTTAATAGACTCATTATTGTCCTATACTCCCACCTCTTCCCTCTTATTCATCACAGAAACCTGGCTCCTCTCCCCGAACACATTCCCCACCAATTGGCGACAACATCACGTCTACGGCAAACCACGGAGTGAACGAACACCTTGGCTCGGCCAAATGGGTCTATCACTCCTGATCAACCCCGTCTAGCACCATCCAGTACACTTACTCCATGAAGGCAACCCTGAGCTGGCGCCGTACCACCTTCCATGCATAACGGCTAATATACTAATCCACTGCTTATATCTACCACCCTCTCTGTCGCCCAATAGGGCACTCACAATGCTAATCAGTCTCCCTCTCCAGGCCCCTGGTATCACTAATACTATCTTCTGTGGTGACTTCAACGCCCGAGTCGGAACCTTTGTGGGGGACCACATACGGACGCCCGAGGGACCATTTTCCGACAATGGATCGAATCAAATGGACTTACCTTCTGGAACTCGCAGCTGACGTATGGCATACCGACATTCTACCGAAACAATGGCACCAGCATCATCGACTGGTTTCTCAGCACCCACACTGTGGGATTTGAGTGTTTTAAAACGAAAATGGATAACTGAGAGAATACGTTGGGTCTCTTGAATGTTGTTTTATTGTTCTTTTGATTTTGTCTTTTATACTATGGCGATTATCGATTTATGCATATCTCGCATGGTTTAGCTGTCGTCACATTGTAGTTAGGGAAGATATGCATTATACTGAAATTGTGATGATCCATACATTGTGATGATCCATAGCCCTTATCAGGAGCTATATTAACGATCTACTTATGGCAGCGTATGACAACATGTAAGTTATGCGATAATGCTTTGTCTGTAAGGCTGATCATTATTTATCCATGATTATTAGGAGTAGTTCTGCTATGAAATACGACACACTCTCACATTTCACCTTACGAGCGAGACACCTCCCATCCCTACCACATCCCATCAACGATGACAATGGCGCGTCAGCCGACTAACTCAGGAACGATACCGCGATATATACGCTGATACCTTCTCCACCAATAGCAGAACAGTAGAACAACAGCTAGACAACTACCTCCACGAATACCCCAACCAGGAACCCCCAATTGAAGACCTCACACAGAACCTATGTCAAGCTATTTACACAGCACTTGACACTAGTGTGGGTCCTAAGATAGCCCCAACCAAATCGGCCAAATGGTTCTGGATGCCAGCCTTACAGGAAACCGTAGACCCCCCCGAACATTGCTATCGCAAATGGAGACGCGCCATCGGAACTGCTAAAATATCATGGTGGCTAGCCCACCAGGATGCCCGTGCCAAAGTCCGCCTGACTGTCCGAGCCCGCAGACAGGAAATTGGTGAGCTTTCTGCAACCGAATGTCGACCAGAGATTTCCCTTCAGCAACAGCTAAACTCAGTCAAATCCGTCGTGGCCGCACCCTACACCACTCCTTTACGCATCCCAATGGTCCACAGACTGCGGCAGACCAGATGCAGGCCCACTTAGCCAATGTATTCTCCGGAACGCTCTTAAACCAGTCCCCTACCACCACACCCCTACCTCCCCCTCCACTTCCCTTCATCACAGATACTGACAACATGGCTAGCTTTTTTACTTCCGAATCCATTAGCTCCGCAATTCGCTGCCTACCGACCTGAAAAGCACCGGGGGTTGACCACATACGCGCCGAAATGCTCAAGCCCTTGATAGCTGTCATCTCTCCCCTTCTGGCAGCCTTGTTTACACTTTGCTGGAGATGGGGAACCATACCACTGGCATGGCGAGTCGCACAAGTCATTCCCATTCACAAGCAGGGCAGCTCCACCGATCCAGCTAATTACCGTCCTATTAGTTTAACTAGCGTGCTCCGCAAGACTATGGAAAAATGCATTCAGTCGCTCTTGATCAAAGTAGCCCCAGCTCTGGATATTGCTCAAGGAGGTTTCCGCCCGGCCCGTAGTACTCTCGACCAAGCCCTATGCCTTCAAGGACTCTGCACTCTACACGCCCGAGCCAACGGTGCACCACCTGTGCTCGCTTTCTTAGATATAAAGTCCGCATACGACACCGTAGATCGTTCCGTCATATGGAAACTACTTGAAGTATCACACTCACCACCCGCTTTATTACACCTACTACAAAATCTTTTTGACAACGTTGTTATAGAAGTGCTGCTCGGCAATGCCACCTCTCGCCAGTTCCACCCCACTACCGGAGTGCTACAAGGCTCCGTCCTTTCCCCTTTTCTCTATTCCCTCTACATAAATAGCCTCCCGACATACGTCAAGCAGAACAGGAACACACAGCCAATGAGCCGGAAATCCAGCGTCATGCACAGCATTTGCTGATCACAGGACTGCGAATCAATTGTCTACTATATGCCAACGACGTGGTCCTAATAGCTGATTGGGAGACGATGCCCTCACTATTAGCAGCATGCGAACAACATAGCCATGCCCTGGGATACAGATGGAATCCAGCGAAATGTGTGGTGCTGTACGCAGAGGAACGCGCACCTCTCCGACGCCCGCAGTTAGCCCTCTACAACACTGAATTGCCACACGACGACACTTTTACCTACCTCGACATACCATTTACATCACGGGGTACCATGGATGTACAGGGCCTTATCCAACGCAACGCACGGAAAGCTCTGGGCAGTATGCGCGTACTACACTCAATCGGCTTAAGTCCAACGGGCTTCCCACAACTGTTGTCCACTCGTCTGTACAAACAATTCACTCGCCCAATCTTGGAATACGGCCTAGCTACAAGGGATAACTGCCGGACGAATCCAGGTACTAGAAGACGCCCAATCAAATTGTCTCCGAATGATCTATGGCGCACATAGCCGATCATCCACAGTTGTAATGCGCCACCTCTCCTGCCTCCCTACTATGACGGTGCGGGTAGCAACGCTACAGAGCAAATACACTCCCCTTGCAAAAGTTACCGTGAAATTGCCAAATTTGAAACTCTTTTTTTTTCACTAATTTTTTTTTTTTTGCTTTTTTTATATAACTTTGAAACATAACCAACTATGACTTCCTCAAAAGTGACAGCCAACACGACAAAACGCCGTAGAGAACTTACAGATTTCGAACGCGGTGGCATCATTCACCTTCATAAGTTGGGTGTTTCCAATTCTGACATCTCCCGGCAAACGGACATTCCATGGTCAACGATTGCTGATACAATCAAGAGGTGGAAGGAAACCGGCTCAACCGATACGGAACCCAGGTCAGGGAGACCTAAAATGTTGTCTGATACAGACGTTAACTCGCTTCGTTTGAGTGTAAGGCGTTATCCAAAGCAACCTTATGGATTTCACCAAGCCGCTTTGCAAGCCGCTGGAGTTAAGGTCCATTTAGACACGATCAGACGATATCTTCGTAGTGAAGGCTTTGTGTCGCGGAAGCCAGCCCTTAAGCCAGCCCTGACAGAGAAGCACAAGCAACGTCGTCTCGAGTTTGCCAGAAGACACCGCACCTGAACTATCGAAGAGTGGCGTGGCATAGTGTGGTCTGATGAATCCAGATATATGGTTCGTCGATGTAATGATGCTGGCATTCGAGTACTCCGTATGGATGGCGAAAGATACCAGGAACGACATGTAGTAGAAACAAGGAAGTATGGCGTTGGCTCAGTGATGATATGGGGGTGCTTTTGGGCAGGCGGACTTGGTCCACTTGTGGTCATGGAAGGTAGGGTTGACCAGGCAGCATATATTGACTGCCTGAGAGATCACTTCCTTCCTTGGTTCCAACATACGATGGAAGAGGAAGAGAAAACATCTGTTTTCCAAGAGGACAATGCCACTTATCATACTGGAAAATGTGCTCGAGAGTGGAAAGACTCGAAGGGCATCCAGGGACTGACGTGGCCTGCCCAAAACCCAGGTCTAAACTCCATTGAGCACCTGTGGGATGCCCTCGAGAGGCGCATTGCTGATCGAAGGCACCACATTCATAATAAGAGACAGTTAATTGCAGTACTGCAGGAGGAGTGGGCCAAAATCCGAGTTGAAGAATTAAAAGCTCTTGTAGCCAGTATCCCTCGAAGAATAGAGGCAGTTATCAAAGCGAAAGGAGGACACACGAGCTATTAGAAGTTCCCGATTTTTTAGATATTATGAAAATTCTACATATTATTTATATGTTTCAAGCATTGTATCCATCTAAGTGAACTTATTCATGTGTTAAACTGAAATGAGACGTTGACTATATCATTTGAGTGGTGACTCAAAATGCCAATTTCACGGTAACTTTTGCAAGGGGAGTGTATATCTACCGGGTCTACCGTCTCCCACCCGATTCCTTACTACCAAATCTACGCCACCACATCAACAGGACCCTACAAAGCCAATGGAGAACACTTTGCTCCACAACCATCTGGAAGCGATTCCCGCCACCCCGTTCAACAATAGACCGCAAAAAGCTACACGAACACATACGCAACTTTCACCAAGAACATCTTCGGGATCTCCTTGGCGGAACCGGTAACGTCCTCCTCAAAGCTTGCAAACCTTTTCTAGGCATCGACCCAGTTCTCTGGCTCCCGATGACCAGAGAGGAACGCAGTCGTTGTATCCGATGACGACTTGGCTGGATGCCCAACGGCAAACCATGGCCATGCCGCAACTGCCCCACCCAAGCCCACCTCAGCAGGCAACACACCATCTTCTGCCTCCAGGCCCACTATCGTCTAAACACCCCCATCGTGGTGCTTGACCCGATATCCCACGTACTCAACATGCTGCCGACCAGCCCGCCACGTAACCAAATCCACATCGATTACTGGCGACACACTTGGCCAATCCTAGTGAGCCTGCTACGGCAAATCGACGAGCTTTGTCACATTGACGGAGAATTCCGTGCCGACCCGCCCCACAGCAGCTCTTTCCTCGTTTGGCTGGATAGTACTATGAAACGAGCACCTCTATCCTCTCATTGCTCACTGACACGTCAAGTCTATGATTCTGTTTCCCCTTCCCTCTCCTCCCTGCCCTCTCTCACGTCCCCTCTCCTTTCTCTCCCCTCCCCACCCGACCCGTTTCTCCCCCCGCCCATACCTTTTTCCCTTACGCCATTAAGGGTTTTTTCTGCCCTTTGCTTCTCTTCTTTTTCTTTCTACCTTTTTGGAACTGGCTCGAGCGGACATACTAACAGGCGAAGCGTTCAATGGCCTTTAAATAAAATAAATTTTTAACCATTGGCTAGCGACATTGATTTCCATTGGACAACGACATTGATTTTCATCGGGCGCAACATTGACTTTTATTGGCTGCGATATTATTGAAAATACTGCAAGTCACTTTGATCGGGCATTTCGTGAGGGCACTTTCCACTAAGGATCATTTTTGGCGGATAAACAATTAACAGTGAGCAATAGCAGTAAACCTCATCACGACTCATCGTAGATAATCTCGACGAATGAGTCACCGATGTCACATACAGACGTGTTTAAACAATCAACTCCTACAAGGGACTCGATGTGGAGCAATGTTGTGGTCAAGGGTAGTGGGAAATCCAACGAAACCTTTACAAAGTACCAAGAATTCAGTGTGGTGATACTTAGATTACTAAATAATACGTTTATCTGGTCCGTATCATTAGGCTATAGAATAAACATAATACTATAAGATCCGATATGATCTATAGATGTATTACAGGTTGGCGAAGTTCACGAAACGCCGTAAGGATTGGACTGATAGTAATAGTGCCGAATTCAGCTCCAACCCCTGCTGGGCACAATGCTATGAATCATTGCTATCAAACACTCTCACTCCAATACTTTCGCCAAGCTGCAACGATGAACACAGACTAAAAGTGACTTAGGGTAAGAATGTTCAACTGTGAGAGCGTTTGCTACTCGAGGATACGCGGGAGGTGTAACCGTTTAAGTAATCAAAATCTCAATATATTATGAAGTTGTTCAAAAGAATAGCAGTACAGATATGTCAAAGCATTGTACAATCACGTTGAAATAATAGTTATATCAATAAGGTTTATGCTGTTCACTCTTACGAACCCCCCCCCGCTTTTGGGCATTTAATTTGAGGAGAGTGCCTGACGAAATTCCCTCGCCGCATAACATTTATGCCCTGGAGTCTTTTTTTCAAACGAACAAAAATGGGCATTTCACGTAATTTTCTTTCTTTCTTATCTCCAATTATCCCGTCATCTCTCCATAGATAGGCATCCGTTCTTTGTAAGAAAACGACACAAATTAATGTGCCGTTTATAATTAAGAAGTGTGCAAGCATGAGATTGAATAAGGTCTTGTTCTTCTATATCCCTCCCGTAATGGCTACTATTATAAACAGGTGAACAGTTGCTACTTATAAAGCCTCAGATAACATTTTCCATAGCCGTATGTAATATCTACGATCGGGTAACGCTATGAAAAAGCTATGCTTTTTACTTTTCTTTGTAGATGTACATCCTATGGAAGGATCTAGATAGCGTTTTAAGATAGGTACACTATTTATTATAATGCAGCATTATATTTCATTGTATTTCTTTGGATACCAATACGGGTCAGAGGAAGGCGTTTGAAGACTCCAGAAAAGCTATGTTCCACTGATAAAACTATTACTGATTTTGATTGGCTGAAATTAGCTGGATTCTGGAAAGGTCCTGCATGCGTTTCGCTACACGCACCCCAAAATCGCACCCCGCAGATAACGTCAATAAAATCAACCAATCATAAATTTTCCATTCCACTAGGAAATCGCAAAACCCAGGCCTAACTAAAGGCTAGGATGACGGCTCTCTAACCGTCGTAACACTCTAGGAGTGATTTTGAGATGGTCCTAACCAGTTGTTTGCGCCTGATTGCCTAAGGGTTGGTTGGTTGCCTTTGCTGTAGACTCCAAAGAGTCTCTACTCAGATCTTTGAAGGCTGTATCATAAAACTAACCATTTGTATGTATAGAACAGCGGGTGCTTACCAAAAAGACACTGGTTAGGACCGACCAGCTGCGGAGATCCCCACCAACTATGGGTTCACATCTTAGCAGGATAGCCTCCGCAGCGGTGTAAAAGGAATCTAAATAAATAGCTGTAGTTAATTGTTCCTTGACATAAAAGAAAGCACATTCCTTTCAAGCTGTCGTTGGACGCACAATCCTTGCGTAATGATCGCTGCATGAAGAGAAAGCCCTGCGTCGCTCGAAAAGGAAAGTACATAATCTTGTGCCACACGGAGAAAGTAAAGTACCCTATTTTCTTGAAGTTGGTTATGGTTGATTATGAACATAAACAGCTTACCAAGCTTGATATCATGCACTTTTCTTTTTATCTTTGAATACTCTGTATCACAAAATGATGTGGAGAACTACTGAACACTTACCGATAAATCATGAATATGAAAGACAAAGAAAAAGAGAAGTGACGATGAATAGAATAAAAAGAAATTCTTTTAACACGTCACCGTCCTGATCCGTTCATATCTTTACTGTCGCTGCTGTCATACACAGTATGTACATAAATCGTACTCGTTATTGGACCAATTTCTTTATTGCAGTCTTGAAAGTACGGGATTGCGGTGCGCCAGTGGGATGCGTTTAGCCAAAATCCTCTTCCAACTTCTATTGACGTCACATTTGGGTGTCGGGTGTGACTTAGCGGTGCGCGTAGCTATGACGTCGCCTGTGGGAATCAAAACTGGGCCAGCGTAAAAAATTTTGCCTTTAGCCCATCTCGAACTGACTCGATGCCGGGTATGAAGACGAGATGACAATAGGACTACGTACGCCTTTGGGACACCTTATGGTGATGGCGTATGTCTCTGGTCAGCTTGATCCTTTTGGGAGCTCGCTCGGTTTCCCAATTACCGATGACAATAGCGCCCCATGTGTTTTCTTCTTCACAACAACCAAACCATGGGCCGTGGCTCCAGGGTCAATACTGTCGGGATGAGGTGCACTTGGAATCAAAAGAACTGACTCGATGCCGGGTATGAAGACGAGATGACAATAGGACTACGTACGCCTTTGGGACACCTTATGGTGATGGCGTATGTCTCTGGTCAGCTTGATCCTTTTGGGAGCTCGCTCGGTTTCCCAATTACCGATGACAATAGCGCCCCATGTGTTTTCTTCTTCACAACAACCAAACCATGGGCCGTGGCTCCAGGGTCAATACTGTCGGGATGAGGTGCACTTGGAATCAAAAGAACTGACTCGATGCCGGGTATGAAGACGAGATGACAATAGGACTACGTACGCCTTTGGGACACCTTATGGTGATGGCGTATGTCTCTGGTCAGCTTGATCCTTTTGGGAGCTCGCTCGGTTTCCCAATTACCGATGACAATAGCGCCCCATATGTTTTCTTCTTCACAACAACCAAACTATGGGCCGTGGCTCCAGGGTCAATACTGTCTTTTGATCTTCCAAGTGCTACCGTCGAATCGGTAAGCTACTTACATTGACGGTTCTGGACGAGTTTTGTGTACTAACTTTCTATACATTGCCAAATACCTCTTTGGCGAGTCATATTTGCCTAGGAACCAATGTTGATAAACGTCATGTGGATGGATACCATAGTGCTAGCGCCTCTTTGACTAAACTCTCTGTGAACATTTAAATGGATCACCTGGCCGACCCCCATTCGTTTTTTTTTTTTGTACTCATGTTGCTTTATCCCATAAATGCATTTTTACTTTGTCTCTCAAGAGCTGTCCCTTTGACTGATAATATTTCTTAATGCACGTATTCTGAACTCGTATTTGTCAGAATAGACCACGTCAAATAAGCCGCGGGAGAACAGTACCAATGCGTTAATTGACCTTACCAAATTCTGTGCAGCTATTTTGTTGTCAATGATTACATCAGGCTCAAAGAAATGACATCGACCGTTTCCAAAAGTACAATGTGTTTGGCAAAATTACATCATACGATCTAAAAAATTACATGCTATCTCGATTTTTACATTTTCAAACGCAAACTACTGTAAACTGTTTTGCAGTAGATCGTTTTGCTATAATTATGTAAGGTTTCATGACTAGGACAAGACAGGACCAAGACTAGAGATTAATCAAAACAAGACAAGGTGGGAACCGGGGAAACGGCAAGGTGCTAGGTGCTTTCGCTAGATAAGACGAGACAAGACAAGAATCAGAGATCGGATTGAAAGATCACTGAAAGGGTGAGACGAAGATCAAGCAGAACAAGACAGGAAGAACGGGATAGTTCTGGATAGATAGTCGAATGACTGGATGTTACCAGATAAGACAAGATATAGCAAGACAATCGAATTGACTTCTATTTGATGAATGGGCGTTGGGTATTTATATGGATTCAATTATGAAGATGGATGCGGGTGAATTAATATGCGTGCAAACATCACGAGGTCATGAAGAGACCATTACAGATATTGGTATGCGCAGTCATTTAAAGGCCATTGACCCTTTTTCTCCTGCTACTTACCTGCAGGAAAGTGGACGTATCACTGTAGATATTATGGTTTGATACTTAAGGCAAGCGGTTCTCAATATTAATATAAATGTTTACTAGCATTCTGATGTGTTTCTTAGGTTTGTTATCAATCATTCGTATTTCACAAGTTATTTATGTCGAAAAAAGTCATCGAAGTCATCTCTATATCGATTAACTTAATACCAAGGATCACCGGTTAAAGGTGCATTTTATCATATTTACAATATGTTGTATGTCGCTTATTTCATCTATGGTGCACTTGAAGTCTACACAAGCTACGTGGACAAGAGAAGGCTGAGGATGGAGAACCGTGACTACGTCATGGGGTGTCCGAAGGGCAATCACTTCGAAAATGGAAGTGAAACTGTCGGTTTCTTTTTGTTCTTTTGAGAATGGTTTCCTCTGTTTCATTATCTCTTATCACTCAATTACGAACTTTACTGACGAATCGTCGCGCAGTTCTGTCTGCTCTTATTTCTAAAACACATCGCCGACTTAATCTCAAACGCAAGCGTTCCTTGGAAGAAGCGAAGGCGCTACGTGTATTGTATCCCAAACGACTAAAGAAGCGACTCAAGAGCTATGATGCCTTTTTCGACACAGTTGCATCTGCAGAAGTACATATACCCACTAGCAAAGCACCCACGATGAATAGTCTGAATGCAGTTTTGACACCAAACTACGTTGCGCCAAGGGCTCCCATTGTGCTTTGTCACGGTCTGTATGGATTTGACAAAAGAGGTCCAGATACGTTTCCATTCCTACAAGTCCATTATTGGGGAGGTATAGAGCAGGCTTTAGCGAAACTGGGAGCAAAAGTTATCGTTACACGCGTGCCTTCCACTGGTAGCATATGGCAACGTGCCAAAGAGCTTCACGAAATACTTGAAACCATTCTGGAAGGCAAAGAAGTCAATTTTGTTGCACATTCAATGGTAATTCAAAAAAAAAAAAAACTTTTTAAAAGGAAGGTTATTGGAAATGTCTCTTATATAGAAGGATTCAGGGTGGTCTGGATTGTCGATATTTATTATCACATATCAAAGATCGATCTTATCTCGTTCGCTCGCTGACGACAATTTCAACGCCTCACCGAGGATCTCCTGTGATGGATTGGTTTAGGGATAATATAGGCCTAGGCATGACGGATGCGATTGTTACTGCTGCAGCCAAAAACATGCAACAGCAGGATCCAAGTACGGTACCATCCTCAAGCTGGACACTGGCAGATTTAGCTCGAACGCCTACTAGTGTGTTGGATCCAGTAGTTGCGAAATTGATTCAGTTCCTTGACACTCCTGCGTACGCTAACCTTACTACGGATTATTGTCAGCACTATTTTAATCCCAATACGCCAAACGATCCCAACGTAGGTTATTACTCTTATGGCGCATCCTTTGATATTCCGTTATGGTCTGTTCTTGGATTACCTCATCAATGGATTAAAGAAAAAGAAGGCGAAAATGATGGTATTGTCAGCGTTCAAAGTGCCAAATGGGGTCAGTATATTAGAACGCTCAACGCGGATCACTGGGATCTTAATGGGCAAAGGTTTGTGTTCATTTTCTTTCTCTATTTTCCTTTGTTTTGGGATTGGACAATTAGTGTCAATTTCGCCGGAAACAGTTATTTAGATTATGGTTGCCGCTAAAACTTGATCTGTTTCTTTCTAGGTATCGATGGCGTACATCTAAACCGGAACTTGCCAAAGGCAGGTTTAACCCGGTTGACTTTTATATGGAATTGGCTACCTTTTTGTATCATCAAGGCTATTAAAACTATACATGTGATATGAAAAATGAGATTTGTAGAAATTCAGAATCAACATGGACATAAGAAATTTAATGCCGACAATGCTCAAGCAGGCTGAGCAGTGGAACAAATAGATGGAGTGATATCAGTTATTTTTCAAGCAATTAGTATTTCACGATTATTATCGCCTAACTAATCTTGTGCCAGTCAAAATATAAAAAACATGTACCACTTATCTGCATTGCAGAGCCGATCTATGACTCAAAGAAAGGTATCATTAGTGTCTCTTACCTAGATTCATGATAGCACCTGACATGGCAAAAGGTCCCCGATCCACGAAGCTGGTGCCCTCCTTTTTTTATTTTTTATTTTTTTGTATTGATAGTGTGTTTATTAGAAGAAGAGAGAAACACTTCTTATCTATGAAAAAAATACTATAACTGAATATATAACGAAAGGAAAGATGTGATTACCGAGAGAAGGTTATCAAACTCGGACTTGAAGGGTCAGGGTAGTTTGGAAAGCTAGCGAGATGGTAACGTGAACGAAGTTGGTTTAGATTGGAAACTGTACCGAAAGTTGCCAAGGGAGTTGTCAAAGTTGCAATGCCAGTTGTGGGACCAGACAGTGGCTAGGATGAGACCAACAGAACAGTAAATAAGTGTAGGTTGAGCGGCGGGTGGAGAGGTAAAGAATAATGATTGCCAGAGATCATCTTGGTTGGTGATTATCGACGGCACATGAAAGGTATCTAATGCAACTCGTGTCCAGATCCAGTCGGCACAGTTTGGGTTCGCCCATTCTCCTTTTTCTTTTCGCCTTCTCACCGCGTTCGAAATACGAAATACTAAACACACGCAAACACGCGCAAGTTATAAACAATGTTAGTGCCAAATATCGTTTTCGGGCTCATTTTCCTCCTTGTGTGATGTGATCTTCAGCTGAGAACCGGTACTGACTCCACGACTGCCAATCGCCATAACCAATATATTGGTAACCATAATCGTCTTAACAGACGTTGTGCAACAATTTGATCGCAAATAAGTCAGGCAAAAAGCGTTTGTGTGCGCTTGTCATGGTAGTAGTATTGCGATTAGGATAATAGAACTATCATAGTTCCTGGCAAGAACCTCTTTTCATCTAATGTGACTCAAGTAAGTTTTGAAGCCAATAAATATATGCTACATTTTGTGATTCCGCAGCTTGTTCAGCTGCTATAGTAAAAGCAAAGATACCTTTGTATACCTTTTTCTTCTTTTTACATCAATAACTCGTGGATGGTTTGGGAATTTATAGTACAACATTTCCCAAAGTAAAGGCGCTCCCAAGTTGCATGTAAACAAAAATAGAATTTGTAATTACTCGAAAGACCTTTGTGTACGCTGATAAATTCGACGTCGCATGGTCAGAAAGTTCTGTTGCATAGAACCATAGTACGATTCATATGCGAAGAAAATTTCTTTCAGGTTCTCTGTTTTATTCTCCTATGCGCATTGCGCAATCGGAATGGGCAACCACTTTTATGAAGCTGCGCAAGACCAAGCTGTTGATGAGCAAGGCAGGTCTGAGACAATTGATTATGTCGCTGATGAAGCAGTATGCCTTTTTTCAAACTATGGATTCTCACGGAGAATTTCGTCCGTCACTCCTTAAATGCTCCAAGTGAGGTTTTTCCGGAAGAAGTGAAGAAGCATACTTTTATTTCATATCTTCTTGAGATAGTTGTCAGTTCAGCGTGATAAATTGGTCTGATGTAATCATGATTGTACAATGCGTTAGCAATTATCTCAATACTTTAGACGAGATTTACGCTCGTTCACTTCTACCGAAAATCCTCACTCTTCAGCACTTCATCTGGGGGAAAAAGTGCTTGACCAATTTCCCTTCTCACGTATGTTAGTCGTGCAACTGGAAGTGCCAGTTCCTTGTGATGCATATTGAGAGCCAAAGGATGTATACACTAGCATGAGAAGCTATTTCCAGGCAAGACTTCATACAGTCAGCTGTACTCTTTATGGCGCTCCTCCAAGAAAGTTAAATCGCTCAATGAAGGAATTTGTCACCATCTCCAAAATAAACAAGGTACCCACCAAAAGAGTTTAAGTTGCTCGTGGAGAGAAATAGTTCGTCACTGCAGAGGACGTGAAGGCGGCTTGGAAGAAGACAAGGCGTTTTACACTGGGCTGTTATTGAGACAATATTCAATGCGGGATTCAGAGTGGCCAAAGAACCATTCTGGATCCTTGATCTTCACTTGCCTTAGGCCTCTCTGATCCTGTTAGACAATGTATCTCGTGTCCAAAAGCCTGTGCTGTCTAATTTGGCTTTGGAAAGTGGCCAAAAGTTGGTGATTCGCATGGCAATGTCGCGGCCAAGCAAACAGGCATGTAAGTGCAGGCTGGGCCAGAACGTTGACCAGGCCCTAGCCCAGCGATCAAGATCAGCAGGTAAACAAGCCTTTGATTGAAAAGGAAGCTTAAAAAATGTAGGTCTCTTAGGGATCCATCACCATGAAGAAGGGCAAGAAGCAATACACGTCCTCTCCCCAGATGAAGCCCTCAAAGTCGACGCAACGTCCACGCGTTTCTGATGATGACCCATAGCCAGCTTGCTCCTTTATATGTCATCAAGATTAGTGGTGCCAGCACTCCCAATATCCCTGAGGAGCTCATCCATGCCTACGACTGCAATAATGATGATCAAGCAGCAAACACATATCTTTGCCAACGACCGACCGCATTTAATTTCTGGAACGCCCATTGGATCGACCACTTGGCAGCCTGTGCCAATATGTTTGGAATCATGAGCACGACAAGGAAATCTCAGGATGACAGAGTCATGGTTGACCTAATGCGATTGATTTTGACCGACTTTTGGACCACTGGTACATAGCCTGACTATCCCACGGGAACAAACAAGCGCACGCTCTTTGTCGAGTCAATCGTGCTGCTCTTTAAGCACCCCTATGCCATCAGGGGATCTGCCGCACTCATTTGGTAAGTCGCAGTAATCTTTTGTTTGCATCTGTTGCCGTTTTCAACTAGAATATGTATAGGCGTAGAAAGGGCCTTTCCATCTGAATGCCCCAAGGATCAAAACTGACGGACGGCATTGGCATGACTCTCGTGGATGACATTGATCGCATCCTGATCGAATCATCAGGATAAGGCTTGTGTCGTATTCGACATGTTTACATTGCTATAAAATAATTAGGACAACAAGTTTGAACACATTAAAGGGTACTAGCTGTGATTACGTTATTAGATATGGAATTCTAGACGCATCTCAGTCCTTTCCATCTGTTGTTAAGTTCTACAACGACAGCCTGCAAGAACACAAAGGGGATCTGACTTGCAATAGAAGCCTTATTCCCTGGCGGCGGTACAAACGGATGGAGGTTCCAGTAAATTAATAACGTTGTGTTCATTTCCTTAGCTGTAAAGATATCACCATCCCAGTGACTGATGATCATATTGGCAGTGAGATCGTCTGCCATATTAACGAGTAAAAACTTTTCGAAGAACAGCTTGCATTGACCGCTGCTTTCGTCTTGTGGTCTCCTTCTCACTGTCATTGCCTGTATTAGATTTTCTCTTTTGTTTCCTCACATCCATATCATTGCTACTGTCGCTGTCATTGTCATCGAAGGCTTGCAGCAGGGATTCTAAAGTTTCGTGCTGCGGCAGATGAGACAACAACATGTCACACGTAATTCGTTATTGGGTTTATGTGGTTGTTTTGTGTTGTCTACAATAGGAGTACTTGATTACATTTATTGTTTCTATAATACACTTTTAAACCTTTCTGAAGTTTGATTTCTGGCTTAGAAAATGCTTCAATCTCTTTTCAGATGTGGATAGGCTATGTTCAAGTTTCCTTTTATTGTAACGACCTTTTTCGCTTAGAAGCTTATTTTGAATCTTCGAAATATTGCTCTCCTTCCTTCGAACAACGTCCCACAACTGCTTCTTTTTCCACGAATGGTTCTTTTTTTTTTTTTTTTTTTTGCAATTCCTAAGATCGAACCATGTGATGAGTGTTTGTTAAAACGTTCAATCTGTACCTGTTTCTCTATTTTTTCTTTAACTTTTTTGGCGGCCATATCCATATATTTTTCTCTTTTTGGTGATAAATGCAACCGCAAAAGAACCCGCAGTACATGATTAACCATAATGATAAAAATGTTTCCGTTCCATATGTTCTTGCAATTCATGCCGTACTGAGAAACTATCTCTCTAAAAAATTGCGAATGGGAGACCTTCCCCAGATCTATTCGCCCAATCCGTCTTCACATCAAGCGCTGTCCAGGATGGATGTGATGCTAATGTGGATTCCTTTGGACCACGAATGGAAAAATGGACGGAATGTAAACACTGCAGATGTAGTTGAGTGAACAGAGTAGAATCATCAGTGATTGGTAGTAGAGAATAGAAATAGCTAGTTGCATCTAGCATATCGCTGTTTCTTATCATTGGTAGTATGATACCGGCTTTAAGTCTATTATGCATTGTATTTACATATAAAACCAGCAAATTACAAACATAATGGCCATTGATTCTGTACGAACAGTTACCAGTCATCCCTCTGTTGCCCACTTTAGCATTGATTGAAAGACGATTGCAGAGAAGTCTCCGCTCAAATCCGTCGCCTTGGTACAGTCTCTGATTATCTCTAGACATGACACGCTGGAACAATCATCGTGGCTACAAGTACCACGATACAGGAGCTAAAAATAATCAAATAATTAAATGTAGTCAAACCTAGCAGTATCATGACCCGAAAACGGGACACCATTGTTGCTATTACGTAGATTGCAGTGCTTGAAACGATGTCTGGGCACAGGTACAAATGCAATGGGTCATGCTGCGGTTAGGAATAGTACATCATATGCAATTATCAATGTCGATTGTGTAGCTTTTTTCCATTAAATTTTCTAGGAGATAAGAACATATGTTAGAGTTTGTTCTTGTTCTCTCCACAGGAAAATGCGAAGCTGGGAATTCAAACGTCTTCAACCACTGTAACACGACATGGTAGGGGTGTCCTCTTCCTGCTGGCGATTCGTAAACATAATAATCAGTTATTATGAATGTAGTGATATTATAGACTTACATGTTGCACCAGTTCAACTTTGATAGTGTAATAATCTATGCTGGTCATTCCGTAAATCTTCCCTACAATATTCAGGCAATAGTTTCTAGCTTTGTTATATATAGAAAATGCATTTCGAGATAGCAATTTCTTACAACACAATTTAAAGCTTTACACATCAGCCTTCAGTTGAGGTATTCAATATTTCATTTTATATGCAGCAAGTAAAACGTATTTTCGTGAGTAGTGAAACAAAGAGCAAGCAAACCAAATGATGAGCTTTGCAAAAATTGATTCTGAAAATCCCATGTCTGCAGAACCTGAATCTGACGTGGAAGGGCTGTCGAAACTGGATATGCTTTATTGACCGCAAAACATTAATTCATTCAATGTTAATGGCAAATGCATGGATAGAATAGGTGGAGGATAAGTGTATCCGGAGAGATAGAAAACTCTCGTATCTAACAGCATGAGATGCTTATAATTTGGTGGATGGTAAAATCTTTCGCAACCACTGTTTCAAGTGTTCGTTGCATTGATCTGGTTTTTCCCATAGAATCCAATGCCCTGAGTTTTCCACAATGTGTGTTTCAAGGGCGGGAATCAATTTGGGCATATTTTCCATCAGTGAGACGGGTAATGCTTTGTCCCTATCTGCGGCAACCATGAGCGCAGGTTTCATGATGATTGGATCCAGATCTGATAAGCAAACAGTAATTAACCAAATGGTACTTTCCAGTTTATCCATACCTTTGCATTGTGCCCAGTTATTTTCCATTTGTTTGTACCAGTTCAATCCTCCGGCAGCTCCACAGGATTGATACTGTTCGATGTAGTAATCCAAAATCTAGCACAGAACAACCCCACTTCAGACCTGTGATAAAGACCCCATTTAATCTATAGTTTACCTTTTGCGGAAGAGCATCACTCTTTTCAAAATCTTCCCAACCTTCAACTAATTTACCAGTGACAGGATGCAACACAGTTCGACAGCTCTCCTTGCAGGGTCGGAAAATACGCTTGAAAAACTTCTCTGTCTACAATGTATCTCTTGTTTTAGCGCGATACAGTGCTGCCTCGACTCACATTTTGATTGATTTCCCTTTCAGCTTCTGGGTTAGTCGCTAAGTAAATTTGGTACGAAAAGGTTGGTATAATTTTAACCGTCTCCTCTAGTGTAATCTTTTGCTTTGATTGTGGAAGGTGGGGAGTACAAAAACTGGCAACAGCAATAACTCGGTCAGGGAAAAACTGGGTGAACCGCCAAGCTAAGACACCACCCCAGTCATGTCCGATGACTACGATAGTAGGTATCTCAAGATGGTCCAGAAGCCCAGCTATATCCTGCGACAACGTTGCCATTCCGTATACATCGGGGTTTTTAGGTGCATCCTATACAAAACAAGACATGGACAGGTTGATAATACGCTTTGTTTAGAAACACATACTGTTTGTCCAAAGCCTCGGAGGGATGGAACAATCACTCGGTAACCTAAGCTGACAAGGAATGGAATTTGTTCTCTCCAACCTTCCATATAATGAGCCTAACTCCTTCCAACAAATAAGACTCTTACCAATCCAACTATAAAAATTGAGTTCAGTTAGTAATCCTTTCCACATTATGTAAACGTGAAAGCTCACAGGTCCGGCCATCCGTGAAGCAAGACAAGTGCTTGCATTCCAGAAGGATTTTCATCCACATAATGCAAGCGAATCCCGTTGACGTGGCAATACTGGTGATTGTATGTTGAAGGGTCGTTTTTCTGTAACATTGAGGGAAAAGAAGGATACAGCTTTATTTCAGAGTTTGTTATCGGACCGACTTTTATAGATAAAGTCGTACAAAATAATGATATTTGAGAGACTGTCTCACGTTTGTGTAACTCCTGCAAAGCCATTGTACAATTACAGGCTCCCTAAAGAGGTTGATAACGTAACTCCAGCCTATGTCCATGCATGAAAGCAAGGCCATAAAATGTAGCAGCTTACTCCACATATTTAGTCGCCACAAGCATGGAAAAAATTTCTAATGTTAAAAAAGTGATCTGTAATATTTGCTTGTTTTTGTTTAGAAAGGCATATGTTATAACGTTGATTATGCACACGGTGGTCATACTTTATTTTCTTGTCATCATTTTTACATTTGGTTAATATTAGATTTCTGCATAGCTTCTGCGTTCCGGATGAAGCCAATGAAATCTAAGGGCAATTCTCTGAAACATCCATCTACTTCCCACGGTGCAGCGAAATTCCCGTAGATCATTACTTTTCCCATTGGCGGCACCCCCTGGTCACCATCAAACCATCAAAGATTTGATATCAATGAAGAGGTTTCTGACGCTCATCGCATTTATTCGCCTTTCTTTCTTGAATGCCACACAGCATCATAGCAGTAGCTTTCATATTGGACCAGTAATTATTCTTAAATTTTCTTATTTATCACACAAATCTCTTTGAATCAGACACCTGGAAGGCTTTTAGGGTGGGCTTAGTGGATATACGTTCGTGTGACGTGCCGTCTTTAAAAGATTTGAACTTAAGTATGTGAACTCTGCCACTATAAATGTGTTTGCAAGCGGTGGAAAAAAGTACTCCGATATAGGGGGGACTTGGTAAAGAGAGAGAAGAAGAATCTGCTTCCAGTATCAGATCGCGAGTGCTGGTCCATTTGTTCATTTTCCGCCAGAATTACTTACTCTCTAAACCTAAAACGCTTACTTTTACTCTTCACTACTAATAAAGGCATTCACTTCACGTGCATGCCTTGCCATTCGCTATCACTCGCTGTTCCATTGGGTGAAAACGTCTTCTTCGGGATTGTCTCTACACGTTGTGATTTACCCTGGTCGAAACGCGAATTGGCTACACCTTGTTTTGTTGCTGCAGCAAAGGCCCCAAAGGGCCGAGAAAAGATGAATACCATCTTGTGAGTCTGGAGTCTCCCCTAGGAACACGCAAAAGGATTGTCATTAAACGTGTCTAGTTGAAAGTTGTATTTTATTGTTGAAGGCAAAGGGGGGAAAAGCTCTGGGGAGCAACGAGTAAAAAAAGAAAAGGGCGGGCGTAGTGGGTGCCACAAAAGCTCTAGTCAATCGCACTTAAGGTATGGGTCTGTAGCACTGGCCAAAAAGATATTTGTGTTCTTTCGCCAGACATAATGCACCAGTATTTGTACTGGAAATTTTTTTTTTACCACTGCAGACTGCCTCGGATGGGTCGCATCTACGGTGCCTGGCTATGGAGCCAGGATTACAAATGGGACTTGTAATCAAAGATAATGGCTCAGGATTTTGGAGTAAACAACATATATGCTTTTCTCACAAGCTGCTTGTGCCGTATTTGACATACTCTCCTCATACACATTCAATAACTATCCATTTTCCTCCAATAAGCAATCATATGGTCTCATGTATCTTATCCATAGTAGAACTATATTGTTATAATCATAAACACTGCTGTCGTGTAACCAATGTGTTATCATGCACCCTCACAGCAGATCTTTAATACAGTATAACGCCGTTATAAAGGCTCACAGATCTACACACTTCCGGTTGTATTGGATACTTGCAGAAATGGGGAAATTGATGCCCGATCGATGTCATGAGACAAGCTGTCCTAAAAAGAACACAGTAAACCAGGTTTGGATAGACCGCAAACATCTGTTCGTTGGCTTTAAGTGTGATAAATCGGAGACCTAACGATTTGTCATAAAGCCATTCCTTCTGAAATAGAATGTATAGTGACATGAATCAAAACAATACCGCACTAATCTAGTTAAAAAAGAAGGCCTACCCGGCTTAGATTTTTTTTTTTGCAAAATTTAATGCTGTACCGAGATAGGCCTCATATCACCATTGAATCTCTCCTAACTGGGGATGTGAAATTATCAAAATACGTTGAGCAATCAGTTATCCTACCAACAGAAACCACAAAGGGCCGCCCACTTTTCGCACTCATCATCCATTCCGTAACAATTCCAGATGAAACAGAGCTGCTCAAAAAACTACGGATAACTCTTTACGAGAAGAAATAGTATGAAGATAAAGTACATGTGTGGTGCGAGATTGTTTCGGTACGCGAAAGCAAACTTCAGTTGTATGACCTCGGTAAAATGGGCCTGCGGTTGAATTCAGTAGTCCTGCTGCGCCTCTCTAAAGTAGGCTCGAAGCTTTTTCCGCGAAAGAGAGCACAGTCATTTCTTGAGATTTAACGGACAAGCACTAGCGCTGTGTTATAGGGATAAGATAATCGTAAGATAAAAACAGACAAAGTAAAATCCTTTGAGACTGAATCAAGTGTCTTTATTATTATTGATTTCCTAAGGTATTTATATGAGGTCTCCGAGTACGCATGTGTTATTTATGCGCTATCCCTTAATGAATACAGCGTTAATCTTATGCAGGTGACTTGTGGTCTGATCGTCTTTGTACTGTGAGTAGGGAAGATCTACATTGTACAGAAAATACGATTGACCCATAAGCCCTTATATGAAGCTATAATGAAGATCCGTTTGTAATGGTACATGACAGCATATCACTATACGACAAGCACTCTACATTTTGGGAGGTTCTGTCATATATCTGTTTGAGTTGATCATTTGCTTCTCGAAAAAAGATGATGAAGAGGGACTTTACCAGACTGAAGTATGCGCTGTACAATATGAATTGGCAAAAAAAAAAAGGCTTAAAAATGGAGAGGTAACCTAACAATGCTATCCTAATAAACTTATATTATGCACTAGACTGGCGGAGAAAAATCCCAAATTGATACCTTCAATCACGCTGGTACAAAGCTAAAAGAGGTTGCAACAAACGTTCCGTGATTTAATAGCCAGCTATTGATTATGCAAAACTTCCCAAGCACGAAGCCCAATTAAATATTCTTGCAATAGCCTATTCATCTGGTCAATTTCGACGAACAATATGTCAGGCTTCGCTGAAGCAAAAAATAGTATATGTTTTTTACGGTCGTTTTATGAGCTTGACGTTGAAAACGTTGAATACTTTATATATGTATAACCCAAATGTCAAAATACTATCACAATGGAGTAACCTTTCCTAGCCATTGCTTGAGATGCTCGTTACATTCGTCGGGCTTTTCCCACTGAACAAAGTGACCTGCATCTTTGATCATATACTTCTCCAGATTAGGCACATACTGATCCATGTGCTCGGCCATAGATGGAGGCAATGCAGGATCCTTCTCGGCAGTAATCATTAAGCAAGGATTCTTGATGATAGCATCAAGATCTAACGGTTCAAGACATACATTTAGATAAAGAGGCATGTAGTCCCACTTTTCCTCACCTTTGCATTCTTCCCAGTTTCTTTTTGTCTGCTTGTAATAATTTAATCCACCTCGGACTCCCGTAGCCTGAAACCGGTGGATATAGTAATTCAACACCTACCATAAAGATTCTTAGCCATCGCTTGTAGTAAAGATGATGCTGTAACGAACCTTTTGAGGCACAGCGTCGCTTACTGCGGGCACCTCACGACCTTCAGCCAGTTTCCCAGTAACTGGATCTAGGAGACCTCCTCGCTTGTCAAGTGCCTTCAGCTTTGGATTCTGAAACATGCGTTTGAAGAATACATCAGCGTTGTTACCAAGGTCTTGCTCAGCGTCATCGCTGGCAAGATACAGTTGATACTTGAAGTTTGGAAGGCGTTCGACGATCTGTTCCAGCGAAAGGTAATCTTTTGCTACAGGGATGTATGGTGAGCAGAAACTGGCCAAAGCCCGGACGCGTTCAGGATAGAACTGAGCAAAACGCCAGCCAACGAAGCCACCCCAGTCGTGAGCAACGACGGTCACCGTGGGGAGTTCTAGATGGTCAAGCAGCTCAAGCAGATCACGACTGATTGTTTTGAAGCCATATCTGGCAGGATCCGCAGGCGCGTCCTGAATCAAATGATTACTAATGCCCCCTTAGAGATAAACAACTTACGCTTTCGCCAAAACCACGTAATGACGGCACGATGACACGATAGCCTAACCCGGACAGGAACTGGATTTGTTCCCTCCAACCTTTTCCATTTATGTTATTTTTCATTTTATATCATACTGTATTGTTACCTAACCAACTGGAGAAGATATCAAATTAATTTTAGAATATCATTTAAGGCTTGTACTTACAGGTCGGGCCATCCATGAAGCAACAATAAAGCTTCTTTTCCGGAAGGATTCTCGTCCACATAGTGTAAACGAATACCATTAACATGGCAAAACTTGTGGTTATAAGTTGCAGGGTCGTATTTATCGAGCATGGTTTCAATGGGAAGAAAATGATCGCATCTGGAGTCTTTTTATAACCCGAGGCGGTCGTTGGAAAATTCTCCAAGGCCGGGAAATTTGCTGAAGGGCGTTGCCGGAAAATTTGCTAAGCCTAAACTTCTCTCCGGATTATGTGGAATTCTATTTTCCTTTTATAGATTTATTTAGCCGAATTCGTGCACACCATTTCGCCTATTGCTTTAGGAAAAGATATCATCATGGATAAACATTATTCTTTATTACTCAAGGCAATCAGGTTGTTCCTTCACAATCATTTCGTACAATGGGCGGAAGTTGACATAGGCTGCCCTTTCAGAGCCTAAAACAGCCGCTGTGGTTTTTGCCACATCGTCTCTAATCAATTTAACGTTATCCAAACCAACAGCTGCTTCCACAAGCAATTGGGATTGGCAACATCGTTCTAAAGAGATAAACCACCACAAAGCCTCTTCAATTGAACGTCCAACTGTCAATAGACCGTGATTTTGAAGAATCAATGCCTTGTTGTTTGCTCCTAATGCTTCGACAAGGCGATTTCCTTCGGCTGGGTCGTATACAATTCCCTGAAATTGGTCGTACAAAGCATGTAGTCCATAAAATGCACAGGAGTCTTGGGATATTGGAAGCAATGGCCGACCTAAAGCTGCGAAAGTTTTGCCATACATCGAGTGTCTAGAGATTATATTGAGAATGGGTTTTCAAATTTGCATTAATGTCCCTTCTTACGTATGGACAGCACAAATTACATCTTCACGACCTTGATGGACGGCTGCATGAATCACAAAGGCTGCTTTATTGACAGTCGATCGACCACGGACAATATTTCCCGCATGATCGACCAAAACTAAATCGCTCGCTTTGATATGACCAAAGTAGTGTCCTAAACCATTCACCCTTATTAAATTATGAGTTTCTGTTTGTGAACTAAAAGTATCATAATACCAAAATAAATCTGGATACTCCGGATCCCGAAAAGTCATATGCCCAGCCGCACCTAGAAAACAAGATATAAATCAATCAAGCAGTACTTGAAGGTTCACCACACCTTCATCCCATCCAAATTTTGACAGTAGACGAAAACCGGCAGCTAAAATTTTCTTCATATGGATTCTCTGTTCATGCAGGCTAATATATCGTATTGGCGATGGAAGAATAACTGGAGCTTGTTCAGCCCAACGCGCTTCTTCCTCTGTCTCATCACCCAAAATGACATGACGTTGTGAACGAAGGAAAATAGCAAAGGTGCTTATATCTGATTCCGATGTTGTATCCATGTTTTAAAAAAGAGAGTTTAAGAATGAAACAACAGAATGTCAGGGTTTTTAAGCTCTTCTTGGAAATGAGGCTTAAACTTTAATTCAGCCCTTGTCGCAGATCAAGCATTATTTTTTTTTGTTGAGTGGGGTAAAAGTATTACCCTTTTTGACGTCGGGCCAAAATTTCCTCTTCCTTCCTGTTGTCCAAATGCTTCTCCAGCCTGTGATGGCAAACGCCATCTGCATTTCATTCACATTCATTTACATCGCAGGCTTTTACTTATTCCGGCAACATGGTCCACTCCTTTCACGAAATCACCCGAAAGTCATTCTGTCGCGAGTCAAGGCTGTTTCCCTGGCATCGGTTGTCATTCCAGCCATAATTCATGTCTTTCTTCCTTCTGTACCATTGACTGTCGCCCTTGGGATTTTACCACTGAAACTGTATTTGTTTGCTCCCTTGTTACTTACCGTTATTCTTTTTTCCGGCCCGCTTGCATTAATGTACTTTGATAAAGAATTGCCGTGGCAAAAAAATTTTGTTTGGAGACAACAACACAACACGATCATATCGCTCTTAAGCTTACGAAATTTTATTGTGGTAAGAAAAAGGGCGAGTTTCTCTTTACCCTATCTTGACAGCCATTCCCTTTCTTGCAGGCTCCAGTGACTGAAGAATTTGTATTTCGAGCCTGTGTGATCTGTGTACTGTATCACGCTGGTTTTTCCATTCCTTATCTGATCTTTGTGTCGCCCATGTACTTTGGTTTAGGTAAGTCCAGCTACCACACTGCAGTCCGAAATTTAACGTAACAAAGCACACCTTCATCATGTTTGGGAGAACTACCACCAGGGAGGTGCTAACATGAAGGCACTAAAGCAGGCAGTGATGTATTCTGGTAACGTATCCCAGCTCAGAAATAGCGTCCCGGCTCATTTGCCTTTGTGATACAGCTTTCCAGTTCACATACACCACGGTATTTGGATGGCTTGTTAGCTTTGTCTTTCTGCGTGTCGGTAATGTCTGGCCGCCAATTCTGTGTCATGCATTCTGTAATATGATGGGATTCCCCGATATCAGTGACATCCACAGGCATTCTACAATGCATCAGAGAGGTAGATTTTCATGGTAATGCTAGAATAGCATTCTTAATGTGTTATTTGTAGTTATTTTATTCTGTTTTGTGGGAGGATTCATTTTGTTTTGGTGTCTATTATACCCTTTGACCAATCCCACCTGGTGGGGTGGATCCATGTACTGGTCAGCATAAAAAGTTTTATACAATAATTATAATGAGACAATAGTGGTCTAGAGAATAAATTGGGTTTTTTGATTTACGATGAAAGTTTTATTTGTCTCTATCCTGGCTATGAACGTCGCGTTATTTTAACATATTCACGGTAGCCGGGTCTCACTCGGGAAGGGGGAAAGAAGAAGAAAAAACAAAACTCTCAGGCAAAAGGAAAAGCAGGAATTGTGAGGGGAGGAGGGTGAGGTTCTATTCGTAATGGGGTTGCACAGAGATCTGAGATAGGCAGGTCTGGTGGATGGAATAGTCGATCGAGAGTTTGGAGAACACAGTAGGTTGCACTAAAGCAACTTTCTGCTATGCAGAGTGTGGGTAACATGAGCAACTGGTTGAGAATGAATGCATCCTAGGGACACTTATGTAATGTCTTTCAAAGCAGCTACTGAATAAAAACTGATTATAAACATATTCTGACGAAATTTATGTGTCCGTACACTGATGCCTGTAAAATGGTTGTCTGCGAACTGAGTATCTACAAACAAGTAATTTATCCATTTAATATCAACAATCAAGTTTTTGGTTTGCATTATGTAAGGGACGTATATATCAGTATATTCTCTATCGTTTACAAGAGGAACTTATGATCCTGGCTCGACGGCTAGATGTTGTAGGCATAGCTCATCCAAGGCAGCCTTCAGTATTGAAAAAATATTCAAGCGCAATTTTAGGCGAGAAGCACCTGGAAATGTATACATAAAAAAATTGTTGCGTAGATATGCAATAATGATAGTCTTACCGAATACTTCGAACAAAGGCGATAGCCTGTGTTAGTGGGGGTAGACAATAAATCATACAGTCTAATTTCATTCGCCTACAAAGTTGCCACCATTCTAGGTTAGGGATGGACCTTCTTACCGAAGCAGTAGACTGATGTGTTCAACAATCTTGATGGAACTTTTGTCTGAAATGTAATGAGGAGCTCCTACCACACAAATGATCATTGAAGGAAACTATGCTCAATGATTCCAACTTTGGAGAATTTGGAAAGAATCACAGGTTAAGATACTAAATAAAACAGGTGTGGCAAAAAAAAAAAAAGAAAAACTACACTAAAACACGAGTTGATATGAAATAGCTCGAATTACGCAAAACCGATAGGTGGGGGTTTGATTAATTGGTTCAGTGTATACTGTTTCCATCGTGTCATTCGGACGAACTTCCTTTTAGGCGCATGTAATTATGCAGCTCTATAATGACCACGAAAACTAGTGCTTTCTAAATGTCTATTGTCGGGCTTTTTATGATATACAGCTGCTACATGAAATCAAGATGCAACGATAGGAGGTTCCATCGCACGTGAATCGAGGGCCAAATACTTGCCAAAGCAAAACAAACGTAAAAAGCACTTTTCGTAATGAATAAGAAGTCGATGTAAAAAATGGATATGGTGACGGTTTAAGAGGGAGAGATTGTGTAAGAAAGATAAAGATTCGACGAGTATCCACTCGTCGTCATAGTGATCAATCTATATTTATGAATATAAAAGTTATATATGTTTCTCACTTGATTACTTTTCCACAGACAACAATACTTATGACATGGTCTACCTTCCCTACGAATCCGCACCGTCCCCGCTAGTACGCATATAACATTCTTAACTCCTGTGCTGAACTCAATTGCCTTCGCGAGTACTTTATTACGGGAATTTCGTCGGGCGTTCTTACTCCTATATTTTTGTCGAATCACAATAATAAACACCATCTAAAAGTGCCTTAGGTGGGAATAACTGATGTGAGAACGTTTGCTACAGGAAATACGCGAGAACTGTAACTATTTAAACAGCCAAAAGCTCAAGATGTCATGAAGCAGGCTCGAAAGAGGTAGTGCAGCATTGTACAATCATGATTAAATTAGATCAACTCATCAGAATGGATCGACGATTATCTCAAGAAGATCTTAAGTGAGATATGTACTTGTTTCACTTTCGAAAGGTTCTCGTTCTTGGTCACTTACTTTGAAGGGAAGGAGCGCCCAAGGTAGAGCTCGACAAAATTCTCTTGATGATAATTTTTTTTTTTTTAGATTCCTACGCTTTCGTTGTTAGAGAACTAATGCGGTACTGGACATTCTTTTTTCATCTCGCATCATGGTAAGTGGTTATGGTTGGGCTCTTCAGGTTTTTAAAGACCCAGGTTCCGCCTGCTCAACATTCCTCTAACAAAAAGATTAAAATTCAGGAACCGTGGAACTTCCGGTATTCTTTTGTATTCCTAGGAGCCTGTAGAAACCGCTTACATTCACATTCAGTAACTAAACCGAAAAAATAGTTTTATTTATACTGTCTAGAACACTTCAGAGCCATTGATGAACCATTGATGAGCCATTTTTAATCATTTCGTAAACTATAGGAACCTTGAGATGCATTTTTATCCTGCTTTCCTTCCTTTCTAGATCAGGCTCCCTCACTTATATTACAGCATTTATTGTGATTTACTTTATACTGTAGAAAAATAGTGTAGTCGTTAAAAATAACAGGCTGCATTCTGCGAGTTTTTTTTGGCTGAAGTGTTAGAACATTGATCCGATTTTCGTAAACTTTTCTTTGTAGTTCTTGTAAGATTGTCCGATAACTTTGTTGACCTTCCTTTGATTCTGGGTGTAGTTGTTTCTCCTGCCTTATTTATTGTTGGTGCTGGTACACTGGATATCATTGGAGGTTTTAGTCATGCGTTAAAAATAATCAAAGGAGTGCTACTAACTTATCCTCGTGTACGAGATTGTCGCTTTCATTTCTTCTGATGAATTTGCATCCAGATTAGAGATGATGATTTTAGACGGTTTCTGTTGATGTAGATGTGTCTCGGTACTTGGCCGTGTTTTTGAACAATGGAGTCTAACTCTCCAACATACCATGTAAATTTTCAGCGGAATATCTACTGGGATAATCATATCTTCCAGGACGTTACAAGCAGTTATTCTTACATTATTTTGGAAATTTCCCTCAGGGCGTGGTTTGTTAAACTGAGAACTAACACTGGTTATAAGCTCTAAGACCAATTGATGCGCATTTTCAAGCCACGTCTTCGCCATATACACACTTCTTGGTGGTAGTTCAGTTTCTTTGTTTCCAGGTATATGCACGAGCATCTGGATCAGTTCGACGACCACCACGGATCATCGTTAGGAATATGGGACCCACAAGGGTTTACAATGATCTTTGATAAAAATTCGTATCGCCGACATTTTTCGGTTAGTCTAGCTTAGTGATTTATGGGCATGGTTACATCTTGCATTTTCTCCCACTCTTCAGCTCTTTCCTTCCGTAAAGCTATAACTCGATCAGAGTTTCTTGTTGCAGGCAGCTTCTCTAGTTATTCAACATCAAAGAGCATTTATTGATCAAGTCTTAATGTAATGATGAGTCTGATATGGTTAAATCTTCAAACCCTTCAAGAGACTTCTCCTTATGTCAGCCAAAAATAGAAGTTGGTTCTTCTTAATGTAATCTAGAAGAAATTGAGAGTGGATGTCAGTCAGTTTACCGTGGTGTCGAACGTTTACACCAGTAACCAAGGTCGGTTTTTTTTTTTTGCTGTCAGCCCTTCCTCAATAATCGAGTCGGACAGCTTCAGTACTTTCTGTGGAGCGTATCGTCAACATGACCCCTAAATTTAGCTTTAAGAGCTTCTTTACGACTTCGCGAAAATGTGAAAATTCTGCAACTTTAAAGACATCTGCTAAATCCCTCCACCATCCCCTGATGGAACTACATTCTTTAAGATACACATGCGTACAACAGAATCATTTGCATATCTAATTCTCTCGTACCACTCTTCACTAACAGCAGCAAATGAACAAGACATTTTGACCTGTTTACCCAATCCTTCATCAATCATCTCGACATTGGACAAACAAGCGTCGGAACTTACACTTAAAAGACACCGTTTTCCTTAAAGTAGCCAAGACTGTTCATAATGAACACTGATAACGCACAAATCTTTGTCAGCCATTGTAAACTTACTCCCTTGGTTGAAGCAAATCCAATTCAAGTAGGGCAGAAGTGGTTTTTGTCCGGCGCAAAGTTGCTTTCATTTGACGCAAAATAGTGTAAATTCGAGTGGGGCCTCCGTCCCTGCCAGTGCCGGTTGAGCACTACGTCTCCCACCGCAAGAATCACCGCTTTGATTCCCCGTCGCAAGAGTTTTTACTGAAGTCTCTATGTCGCTCTCTAACTTGTTATGCAAAAACAGTTATT
The DNA here is from genome assembly GCA_000697495.1 of Saksenaea oblongispora B3353. NCBI lineage: Eukaryota > Fungi > Mucoromycota > Mucoromycetes > Mucorales > Saksenaeaceae > Saksenaea > Saksenaea oblongispora. The sequence goes on from JNEV01001214.1 coordinate 189,760, forward strand.
CCTGTGGTCGCTTCCCCTTTCTGTGTCTTAAATTAAATCTACCTCTGGCTAAGTTTGTTCTATCATTGTCGTCTGTCTCCGTAGTTAGTACGCTTTTTTCTTGTCTAGATCTCATCCTTTGTGAGCTGCCTCGAGCAAATATGTCTGAGAAGACGCTGTGTTCAAACAGAGACGTTAAATAAATCAAGAAAGTTTAAACGTAAATTCGAGCTTCGCTGCTTGAAAAAGACCTAAGTCCGCCAGTACAAGTTTTCCCATGGTGTCTGTGCGACTTCCTAAAACAGTGCCCACAGTCTGTGGACCCATTCCACGTTCTTGTGTCCAGGGTTCTTCGATGATGTGCGAACTTTGCATTTTTAGTTTTCTGCATATGGTTAGCTCTCTCGCTTGTGGTCTGTCAATTTGACAATCTGTGCCACCCAGCGGATGGCTACCCGAACGACTCCAGCGACCCCGGTCCTTTTCTTCTCCAGTTTATACAACCCCTTTCCAATACACTGAACTCATCAGCCTTCAGAGTACTCGCAATTATGATAAATTTATAATCAAATGTATGGCTACCACATCCAGTTCTTTATTACTTTCCCTCTTCCTCTTCTTCCTCAACGGCTCCCTTTCCTCTTCACCCTGTTCATTTTCTTTTTTACCTTTTAGCCTAAGGATCTTTATACTCCTTCTTTCTTTTTTTTCTTACCTGTTTAGAGCGGACATGCAAAAATAGTGCAGCGTTCATAGGCTTCTAATAAAAGCAAATCATTACTTTTCGAAGGGTCGCAGGCTATGAGATGCATTTGAGGCTTGCAGGATAACGGTATCATAAGCGGATTTAACATCAAGAAACGTAAGGAGTGGAGGTTGGCCGCCATATCGTTTGCATAGATCGCAAACTAATAATATAATTTTTTTTTTTTGGATAAGTGCAGTTGTCATCGTGGATAAATTATTTGATTTTTATTATTCAAGGCAATCGGGTTGTTCTTTTACAATCATTTCGTAATATGGGCGGAAGTTGGTATAAACTGATATGTCTGATGCAAAAACGGCTGCTATTTTTCTTGCTGCATCGTCATCGATCACTTTAAGGTTATCCACACCAACAGCTGCTTCCGCAATCAATTGGGTTTGGCAACACTGCTCAAAAGCGATAAACCACGACAGTGCCTCTTCGACTGAACTTCCGATTGTCAGTAGACCGTGATTTTGAAGAATCAATCCTTTGTTCTTTGTTCCCAGTGCCTTAACAAGCAAGTCTCCGTTGGCTGGATCAAATATATTTCCTGCAAACTCGTTGTGCACAGCATGTCTCTCAAAAAAGGCGCAAGCGACTTGGTTGATTGGAAGTAATGGCCGACCTAAAGCTGCGAAAGTTTTGCCGTACATCGAGTGCCTAGATTGTAGATTTAGAACGATTTTTCCGAATTTGTATTAAGGTGTCTTCTTACGTGTGGACAGCACAAACAGCATCTTCCCGGCCTTCGTGAATGCCTGTATGAATTAAAAGGACTCCCCTGCTAACAGGAGAACGACCACGAACAATATTTCCTGCATGGTCGACCAAAACTAGATCACTCGCTTTGAGATGTCCAAAGCTCTGTCCTAAACCATTTACCCTGATCGAATTATACGGTGAGTTTCCTATTTACAATGATAGTACTAGGTTACCAAAATAAATCTGGGTACTCTGGATCCCGAAAAGTCATATGACCGGTCGAACCTAGGAAGCAACGCACGTATTAGTACAATGTTGATTGAAAATTCACCACACCTTCATTCCATCCGAATTTTGCCAGTAGACGGAAACCGACAGCTAATGTTCTCTTCATATGGGTTCTCTGTTCATGTAGGCTAACAAATCGTTTTGGCAATGAAAGAGCAACTGGCGCTTGTTCAGCATGACGTGCTTCTTCTTCTGTTTCATCGCCCAAAACGATATGACGTTGCGAGCGACGGTATGTAAGGAAGTTATTTATTTCTGATTCTGGTATCGTATGCATGCTGTAAAGAGAGTGAAAGTGTGAGATAGCCATAAAAGTCAGGGCTTTTAAACCTGTGCTTGGAATTGGGGTTAAACCTTATTTTTACCCTATGAAACAGATCAACATTCACAAAATCACAATAAAGGCATTCTGTCACCAGTCTAAGCCGTTCCCCTGACATTGGCTGTCATTCTAGCTATAATTAATATCCCTTTCTTGTGTATCATTGGCTGTCACACTTGGTATTTTGCCACTGAAACTGTATATGTTTGCTCGCTTGTTCCATACAGTCATTCTTTTTCCGGCCCCCTTCCATTGATGTATTTCGATAAAAAATTTTGATTGGAGGCAGTAGTGCAGCATGATCATGTCATGTTTAAGCTTACGAAAATTTATCGTGGTACGAAAAAAATAACCACATCTTCTCTCCCGTATCTTGACAGCTAACTCTATTACAAGAATTTGTATTTCTGTAATTCGTGTAATGTACCACCACGGGGTAACGTTCCCGAAAAACCTTCCCAAAATCTTCAAACCGTTAAATTAATCTAATTGTGTCAGCAAAATTCAAGAGATTGACGGAGGTGAGGCCGAAGATATGGTAATAGCCCCTCTAGGCTCAGCCTTACCTATTTATAAAATAAAAATTCTTCCCTATAATTTCGTATCTCTTCAAGCTAAGTTATGTCCGTAATTCAATTTTTTTGTGGATGAAATACTCCTAGGAACCAGCGGTTCCAAAGTGGTGGATGGGCTAGTTCCACATCCTCGGCCACATCTCCGACAATCTCCGTCAATTTCTTAGTCGTGGGTCGTTCTTAGCACAGCCTCAGTTGACTCCGGTTCGGCCTCCGACATGGTATTCTTCGTAGCTGCAGTCGACTTAAAATGATACGCTATTTTCAGAAATCAGAGCCTGCGGACCATCCACTTGCAACTAACAGAACTAAAGAAAGCCCAGGCCACTTGCCTCCATTTGATCGACGGTGCCCAAATCCACTGCTCAGCCGAGGTTATGGTGTACCTTGCGAACCTCCCAATGTTGCACTTAGTGGAGACGCTAGCTTAAAATTCCCGGCCCGGCACATCGTTTACTAGAGGATGCTCTGTTAGCCTTTCTACTTCCTATACTCCAGTCGTTCAGATGTAGACATTCGCGAAAGCTACAGAAAACCCAAATATAGCGTGCCTTTCCGACACTCCCAACATAACCCCGCTATCATCCGACGGACTATCCGCGAGTTCCGTCTTACACGACTCGAGGTTCGACTTACTGGACGCTGTATAGTTCTTCTCAAAGCATGTCGCCCTAACCGCAAATAGACACATCATCTGGATTTCTGTGTCCCTCATGGAACGTAGTAGATACATCCAGTGGCGACCACGATGATAACCACGAGGAGAGACCTGGTCATGTCGCAACAGCTCCGAACAAGCGCGACCGTGCAACCAGCTGCCTCCAAGCGCATGCACACCTTCAAGTCCCAATAACCATCCTCCACACAATCCTCCATACCCTTAAACGCACAGTACCAATGCGTCTACTACGTTCTGTAACCCAACAACGCTATACATGGCTCTGATGCCACTACTCTGCCAACGGGATGCGCCCTTGGACTCAGCCTCTAGTTCCATCACGGAATTGTGAACACGAATTCGCAGAGACTTATGCACTATTGGAGCTCATTTCACCATGCTAACATGTCTTCAGGATGACCTCGCCCTGTGACTTTCAATTATCACATTAGTCTCTTCACCAGGTCCTGGATGATATTTTGGACATCGTCAATCCCTCACACTGCCAGTACAGTCTGGTGACGGCTGTTTGTTGACAAGCTACCACACAGCGTTCGTCTAAACCTCTAGATACCATTCAGATTCTCCTTTCCTCTTCGTGATTTCTGTCAGTCAGAACCTGATTCTGACCGACCTCTACTTACCAGCTGTCCCTTTAAATGAACCTTTTGGAAGCTTGCATTGAACAGCTTAAATCTGCTTTCGATAATCTCAAGCTAAATGTTTCTTGAATGATACTTTTCTTTACAAACTGACTCGCCTAAAAAAAAAAAAAAAGGAAAAAAGAAAAATACAGCTTGTCGATCTGTTGATCTCATTGTAGCTACCGTCTGATGCTATAACCAGCGATATATTGGACAAATTCCCGCGACAATATTCTACTGCACTATCCAAGCCCCATTTGTTACGCCCTCGCCAACATCCTATAGTTTTCCTGCTTATTCATCTCTGAATCTCACTCTCAATATTTGATACCATTTCCTTTATGGTTAAATCATCTTGATATCATTAGCTAACTTTGTATTTTGTTATATTCAACCAGCCAGTCTCAAAAGGCAAGCATATCGCACGTGTGCACAGTATACTCTCCATTTTTTCTTAACTTGGTTGCTCTTCTTTGAAGGACACTACATGTAGAAGGTGGAAAGCGAAGGATCATCAATTCCACAATCGATAATATCTACTCGACACATTATGGTCAGATGCAGAGTGCAATTTGCTTTTAGCTGCTGTTGTTAATCACAAACCTCATCTGAGTAAAACCTTCTCCTGAAAAACCTCTCTATTTCAAAGGAGGCTCATTGGCAGCAAATTATACACTGTTAAGCTGCATATTACTTCAAGTTCTGTTTGAGTTTGGACTTATGATTGCCTGGCCCGAAAACTTCACTATAGATCCCTATCCACACCTTAGCGCGAGTTAGCCCTTTCCTAAACAATTATTTATTGTCCTTACAGCAGATGGAAATCATGAATGGCACTGTGCCACACTGTCAAAGAGACTTGATCAACTGGAACTTCTTTCGCTTGATCTAATGCTTGAATGAGCAGTAAAATCTGGTCCAAACTTTGCCATCTCTTCCATTTATTCTTATATACTATCACGAAAATAAGCGCTTCTATCCAACTGGACCCGAAACAGGCGACAACCTGCTGAGCGTATACTTCCCACTTTCCGATCGTTTGCTTCTATTCCTGAGAATGTCGTCGGTCGCTTCCGACGGCCATTCCTTCCCCTCAAATTAAGTGCCCGAGAAAGTTTTTCCAGAAGAAGTAAACATGCATAAATTTCACCTAAGACCTTCTTGAGATAACTGTCAATTCGGTATGGTCTATGTAATTATGCTGTCAGCAAATTTACACTATCTGTTTCAACCTACTTTATGGTATCTTGAGCTTTTGGTTGCTCACACGTTACACCTCTAGCGTATTCCCCGTCTCAAACTCTCTCACATTAGACATTTCCACCCTCAGAAAACTTTTAGCTTGTGTTTTATTATTGCAGCTTGACGAAAATATTGAAATGAGGGCGCCTAGGAGAGTACTCAACCAAATTTCTTGCTTTTTTTCAAAGATTTTATTGTCAAACAGAACGTATTGATCAAATTATATTTCAAATACTTCGTCCAAGTCTTATCAAATGAAATATGGCTTCCACTGCTACTTGATAGTGATCAAAGAACACCGTAAATCTGAGCATCTCAAGCTCAATCAGCAACGGCACCTGCGATATACTGACATGACAAGGTAAGCCTTCACTCTGCGAGGAAAAGGAGTTGTGAACTTGTATTGTTGAGAACTAACCCTGGATGTATAGGAAGAGCAACTTCTGGTCGACATCTATGTGGTGCATTTGCAGTGTTTTCGATACTCTGGCATGAACGCAATCGTACCGTCCACAGATCACTTAAGGGTGAGGAGAAGACTTTCCATATCCAATCATCACACGAGAACTTCAACTACACTCCCAGAGAATACATCGACCTTATGCGTTTGCTGATGGCTGTATTGTCAGTAAAGTATGTACTGAAGTTCTAACGTGGTATCAGGGAGATTAACAACCTCTTAAATGCCACATATTACGAAATCAGGAGCGATTGAACGCAGGGTTCGTCATTAGCGGTCATATCTAGCCAGACACAATGCCGATGGGCCATACTATGTGAGACAAATATTGATCCAAGTCTCGGTAAACCAAGCCTTTTACGGCCTGGGGCATACCAAGACCCAGCCCAGTTTTATGCCCTAGTAGAGAATGTAATTTTAGAATCATTGAACGATAGATCATGATCTCGACTGGATATCGGCTACAACGATGATAGAATCGAAATAGATGACAATCAATTGTATGAAACCACGAAATCCTTAGATACTGGCGAACAAGGTATAAATCAGAGCTCACGGGGAAAATGAAGGATAGTCAGATTCTCCAGAATGTGCAGAAGTTACATGAATCTTGCATGTAACATCCAGTCTCTTTTGAAGACGTTCTCTGGACCAAATTGGTGTTTCTCTCTCAATTATGTTTACATTATCAAATACAACGATCCTTCCAAATAATTGCTTTTTTCTTTTTCTTTTCTTTTTGGAGCATAAGGTTACCCGGAGACACCGTCTCCTGATACTGAACGGGGAATCCTCGATTTGACTGAACTTAGAAAAACATTAAACATCTAAAATGTGTCTATCTGTCTCTATGTCTCTCCCTCTCTATGTATTTAAGCGCGTTTGAGGACATCCAACGGAGCGGATGGCCAGATCAGATAAATATCACCTTTGATAACAATGAATAATAGCGCAAGACTTTTTCTAGCATTGGAGCGGCTCATTTATTAGCTAGACATGGATACGTAAGAGTCAATAAAAATACTACTAAGGCACCATCATCAAAAAGATAGCGCGCATCTAGATTTGGGCTTGCTTTCGAAATAGTTGCTGAGCTGCCTTCTTGCGTAACCCTTTCCTTGTTATCTGAAAAGCAGAATTGAACCCAGCTTTTCAGAACCCTTTTCGAGCCTTAAACTTGCGTTTTAGGTAATAGATAGTGTTCGTCAAGAACGAGGTACAAACGCGGCTTTAGTCTTTACTACCGAGAAATTTCTCCTTGTGATGAAAAACAGTGCAAACAAAACGAGAAGCTGTATCTTGGGGTGTGCTTGACGCCTGCGGCACAGACATGCTATCATATGCATCAAGCTTTAGCATACATTTGATGGATACGAGGCATTTTTGAGGTCTTGAAGAGCAGTTTTAACAGTGTTCCTGCAATCGTAGTTTGCAGAGGCTAAAGGAACATGCGCAAATGTCAGCAAAAGCAACCCCACACCATACGAATCAGGTAGATCCGCCGGCGAGGGAAGCCCTGTTAACGTGCAGTTTCTTGGGAAAAAACCAGTTTTAAGCGATGCAACGATGTCTTCTAGGCTATATAATACGGTGTAAAGAGAAGAGGAGTGAAAGGAGAACGCTACCAAAGAACAACTAGATACATGCAGTTCATTACGCCAAATTCAATTTTTTATGTCTCCTCGATGTTGTTTGTCATCGTCCTACTTATGACATCCTGTTTTTCAGACAGTTTGAGGTGGATTTGTCGAAAGCTTACAAATAGTATATAGTAAAAAAAAAATTCATCATCACTGGTAGAGACTAACTGATGGAAAGTTCTTAAGTCCTAAGCTTATAGGAACCATGAGCAAAGCTGAGAGGCACCAACATGCCTAGTTCTGCCCGAGCAACCACCTGTAACGTGGAAGCGTCCAGTACAAGCAAGAAAGATGTTGCACGTGCCGAATCCATCACTACGCTCATCAGGACACCTTCATCCTCTCGAATAGCTCCAGGACGTGGGATAAACACCGCTTCACTTGGGTAACAGTGGTCTTCGTGCCACGATGCAACAATCGATTTGGTGTCAAGGTCCTAATTTTTTTTTAAAAAAAAAGAGAGATGTGGATGAGTAAAAGTGCACGTCGATGTGCAAAGAGTCTTACCGCCTTAACAATACTGTCCCAGATTTTTCCATCTGTTATCGCGCTTGTAGCAGAGAACCCAAGGCCGTACATATAGGTATATTTCTGCATTTTATAATTGGGATTCACTTGTGGCAGCTCTAATGATGGCTCCACACGCTTCTCGTAGGATGCCACCGGCATCCATGAATGCCATCCAGTTCCAATCGCTCCTACACGTTGTTCTTCATCCACTGCGTTGTTTCCACGCAAGTATCCCCATACCGAGGAAACCCTGGATGTGACACTGGTTGTTGTGGGCATGATTGTGTTGTTTGCATTGAAAATCGATTTAGCTTCCTCAATACGACCGAGCTTATACCGTCGGACTTCAGAGCAGGCAAGGCGTCGCGGCTGCATACTTCCGGGGTTGCGCAAACTTTCTGTTGTCAATTGATGTGCAATGGTTGCATCAGGGTAACACACAATGTCAACAAAAATATTGTCACGTTCATCCTCAAATGCATTGATATGGTGGAACCTGAATAAACATGATGAATTTATGTCGCATAACCAAGATAGACTTACGCAAAGCAAGGATCAGATCGATAGGTAGCCACATGCTGACCGTTTGCTCTGGATACGACATAAAATAATGTCGGTTCATTCGGATAGAAGTTGAAAGAATCGAGAATACTTTCGTTCCATGCATACTTGACGGCAGCAGAGTTCGCCAGCAAGGGGAAGATAGCCTATCGGTGGATGTAAGTCAACCTTACATCTGCTCAAAGGCTCTTACCAAAATGATGTATTTGCGCGTCAAGGAAAAGCTGTTGACATAACCAGTGGGGGCAGTGACGCTTGCGATCACTGAGCCCTTAGGATTGCGATCTGAGATCGAGAAAAAGTGGTAGGCTGTGGTGCGGTACCCAATGTCCATGGTGAAGTTGATGTACTCGCCTGTCTCTGCATCGAATTGACCATTGGGACAGGAGTTGTATCCCTTAAATGCTGGGTTCACTTCGTTCCAGCAGAGCACACGCGTTGGCTTCAGATCGAATGGATCTAACTCTTGGATCTAGACCCACAACATTATTCACGTTACCGAGTATAGTTATTGCTGTGTAACCTACGTGATTTGCCATATTTTGGCAAAAGAGACGCCCATCCACGCCAGGGATACCTGGTAAAATACGTGCACCACAAGGCTCCGCATCAGGCTTGGATGCTTTTGGAGCCGACTTGATGAACTTGATAAGGACGGTCTGGTTGCTATTGGTCTTGAAAAGTCCTGCTGGATGTTTAGGCGCGTATCCATGATGGTCTCGCACTTTTTCGATCAAACGACGACAAGTCAAACGGTTGCGATAGGTGATTGTATTGCGTTGACCATTCAAATCAAAGCGATTTACCAATGGTAATCTAGATGTTTCTCGTTAGTACCGGTTTGGTAGACACGTATCTATTTACCCATCGAACCAGTGACCAAATGTGAAGATAGACGTCGCGCTTTGCAAAAGGCCCTCAATTTCAACCTTTCGGGTATATTTAATATCGTATGTTCCCGGCCCAATAGTGTAGTGTTCTCCTGTAAGCCAACTTGGCAGCTGGCCTTGCACGACGAGATCCATAATTTCACTCGAATCACCCGCATTTTGGAATCCCTAGTGCGTGTATCTATTTTAATACGAATTTTTTCTTCTGTTTTTGTACCTTCACATGCGATGTATCTGGGTCCAATCTTGTTTCCTGAAGTGACAGCGCAGACGGTGTACGGCTAACGTTAGGTCTACCTTCCTCATCCAACAATGTACGTTCTTGTTGTTGTTCCCATTCTCCATTATCTTCAGACACACTTAGGGTCGCCGCCTCAAGTGGATGGTTAGGCGAACGGCGGTCTTCTCGTTCGTCATCCCACACGTTACGATTGGTTCCATCGGCTTCTAGAGGATCAGCGGCGATTGCAATGGAAGGTGTAAAAGGCTCGTCGGTAAGTGGATGCTCATCCCCTACAAGGTTGATATCTGGAACTTCGGACTTGGCCTCCGTCATTGTCGCGCAAGAGAAGCTAAGTATAAAAAAGGGGAAAGGGGGAAAAAAGAAAAAAGAACAGCGGCGGAACAACAACCAAGTCGCGGAGAGCCTTACCTGCTCGATTTTTTTTTTTTTTCATCGGCCGCCCCATTTATCCGTGCTTGCTCCTCATTAAAAATACCTGGTTTTGCATATAGTGAGCGTACTAATTCTCCTAGCAGGTTCATCGTATCTATTTGCGACGATCTCACTTTTCGCTTAGATAATCAGTTCATCTATATCAAATATAAATAACCCCGATGTTCGGCAGCATCGCCAAATAGGCAAGACGTGTAATCTATGATTCACGAACCTTGCCAAGCTCTTATCGACGACCTCTATTTTTGCGATGTTGGTCACCCAACGCAACAAGCCCTCCGGATACATTCACTAATAACCTAGAGAATTACATCCATGCAGTTACTGGATTCTCGACAGTACCAGTCACGCTCAGCAAGCTACGAAGTGGTTGCACGTTGCACACCGTTCGTGGTGAGTCGATTGCAGCAGCAGATCGCTTAAAACTAAAAACTCATGGGGTATCTCCACGGGGATTGGCAAGACTACACCTATGCACAAGATGCCGTCAATAAACCATATTAGAATCGAAATGCTGCGATTCATGATAAAATCCTGATCTCTTCACGTTTTGCTAGAGGTACAGGATTATACCCACACCTGCAACGGATAGTCAGGTTGTCCCGCTCCATTAGAATACACATCATCAATGCTTACCTATTTCGAGTTCCTTATCCTAACGAGCATTATAGAAAACTTTTTGAGTACCATCTCAAATCACTGATGATGGATACAGATCCGTGCGTCTACCAAAGAGAATTTTCGGAAAGCTCACAACGCCATAGACTACATCCTAACTCTGCATGAACTGTGTAACTTACATAAGCGTTTCACCGGACAACACCATCTCGTAGTATTTGTTAAACAAGAAATCCGTATAGAATATGGTGGGGCCACAATGTTACCTAGAAAGACTTATAGCACTCCACCCTTCACCACTTCACTAATGTATCTCGTTGGTACTATATTGACTGATAGAAGTGCTGTGCCTGCCTGGATCTCACCAACTATAGGAGGAGTCTTACAAGCATCTGTTGTATCCCATCTTTGTACCTCACTTATAGAGGCGCTCTTCCATTCCATCTTCCCCCTCGATGGATGCAAATCTATAACGTCTATCGACGGCATACATAACTACGTGATGAGTATCGTATATTGAATGTGTGAGACAACTAGAAGGTTTTACTGACATTGATCGCAATTCCTTTGTGGCCTTTGCATAAAATATATACGACTTGTTTTGATTTATATTTTCCGCAAGGAGATCATATCGCTTAGAGTAAAAAAAAAAAAAAAAAAAAAGGAGAAGATATAAAGGTAAAACGCTTGGTTCAGGGTAAAAAACAGGTTCTATATTGTCTACATTCTTGCCGGTTGGTTAAACTCGGCATTATAATGGCGCGCAAGGATTGCCACTAGCTTTTCCACACGTCCAATTTCGTCTTTGGTTGATCCATTGTGAAGTGCTCCATATACATGGCCACGTAACTGTCCAGGAAGATCCTGAACCATTAAACCCGCTACAACGACCAAGCTGGTTTCACGCGCACTGATAAATGCCGTTTCCGATAATATCGGACCATAAAGATGGTTCAACGCAGTTTGAGCTAGATCAGGGTGATAGGAGTGCATGTTGCCGATAACTCTTTGGGTGTGCCGGTCATAAATTTTTTCGAACAGAGCATTACCCCGATTTCTTTGGTCCTGAATATCTTCCCACGTCTGCTCTGCTCTAAAATCTGATGAGTAATGTCTTTTCTTCATCATTATTTTGGTACCGTATGGGTGTGCTCGGCAATCGGCCACGGATTTCATCAGGCGTTGCCGAGAAAAGATGCTGTAGTGCATTGATGGTCTGGAGCAACGATTAGCATAAATCAAAGGAACAAACGTTTTACTTTGGGGAAACCCGAGGTAATAAACGATTTCAAAAGGCTTTCGCGAAGTCGCATCACCACTCGCTCTTTATCTGCTAGTTTTTGATCTTCACTGTCGGAGGATGTATCAATGGATTTTTCGACGAGTCGGTACACTTCTGGAATATCTTGAGGATAGTTTAGGGTTGTCATGACTGCAGCCTTTTTTGGTTGTAAGGCAATGAGTTACGATGGAGAGACCACCAAAAAGAATACTTGCCGTCAAAATATACCAAACGTTAGTTGTTAGACTGCCATGATTGGCAAACAATTGTTGAATGTCGCCCAAAGCTCTCGATAAGGAAGACATGAAAGAACAAGACAGTGCGCAAGTCACATGAATAGCTTCATCAACTTTTATAATTTTTTTTATTTCTTCCACGTTTCTCTCATATGGATTCATCTCGACCGGTTTTTAAAAAGAACGACTTTTCATTTCTGCAGGACTTTAAGCATATTGTTGATCTCATTCTGTCCGGATCGCAACAGGATGAAGTTGGCAAAGCAATGACGCAGTTAGACGAACGTTTTCAACATGGACGGCGCGTTCTGGAAGAGTTGCCTGGTTTACAGTACGTCAAAGAGGAACAAGAAGAAATCCTTGCACAGGAACAGGCCATCCTCAACAACAAGAAAGAACAATTTCGTCAGTATCTGGCGTTACCGACGTTTAATAGTTCAACTACCTCTTAAATCCTTCCGTTCAAATCACACAGAATCCCTTTTCTTTTTTCCTTTTTTTTTTTTTTTGTTTTCAAACATACAATTGAATACTTATGATACGCACTGAATTTTTAAAAAAGAATAAGGAGGAATCTACTGCAGATGGTCCTCGCTGTCACTGTTATCTTCTTCGCTAACTACACCAAAATCGTTTTCGCTGCGCACATCTTCATCGTACTCCGGCGCTTGTTTCTCGATTGTAAAAACTGGGGTATAACGTTTGGCAATCTACATGTGTGTTAATGCAAAATAGTCTTCGTTCGCTTTTCGTACTTCTTGTATTTGATCACAGAATAGATCAAATTCTTCTTCTGTGCGGCAATAAAAACCCAGAAGCATAGAAGGGTCGATGTTCGCGATAGAAATTCGACGTGGGATTGTGCAGTGATATGTTGCAAATTCCTAATTCATCCTAGGTCACCCTCTGAGTATTTTTGATTTACTTTACCGCATCTGTATAGTCTTCCAATGTCTTGGTTTCCAGTGCTGGTCTTGAGAAGTGAGGATCGAGATAAATAAGTTCCTCGCCCTGAAGCCCCATAAAATATAAGGAAGAGTTCGGGCGGCCACTGAATATGTGATTTTAGAACGCGAATGCTTCATCATCGTCACGTATGATGTTACCCTGCAATACCAACAAAGTTGGGTAACTTAAAGCAAGCCTAAATTTCGAAATGATAAGATATTTTCCAGGAATAGGGTGCAATGTCATGCCTTGAGAGCTGGATAATAGGCGGGATGTAGATTATCAATTCCCAGTCGGATCGCAACAAGAACCAGAACGGATTTAAATCCCGAGTGGTTATCTACACTACCATGGCTCACTGGAGTGAACCGATGGTAAATTGTACGTGCTTCTTCTCGGTCATCTGCTTTGCCGCCTTGCGTTCGTGTTGACAGACAGCCAAACTCACCGCGCGGCTTCTTGCCAGTCGCTACGCTGTGTACAGCGTCTCGATAGACGACGCCATCGGTAGCAATATATACGGCCAGCTTGGCTGGAGGATAGTCCGAAACAAGTGCCCTTTGACAAACTGCTTGGTGCCAATCGAAAAACGTCTTGCTGATCACTTACTGTATCACCTGACTGATTGTGCTCGGACCAAACCACTCGCCGATGTTCTTTCCAAGTTGTTTTCCCAGGAGAGCAATGCGATGAATCGAAAAGGGTGCTCGAGGAGAAAGTTCATCCAAAAACCAATGAACAATCTATGCCATGTTTATTTGCCTCTGTATCGCGTCTCCTCTTATCCTTTACCTTACGGTACTCCTTCCTTGTTGTATCTTTGTTGTCAGAACATCGCCATTCTATTTAGAAAATCCAAGTTGGGACACAAAACAAATCTGAGTACGACTTCAATTATTCTTACCTCGCCCCAAAAAGTGGATCACAAGCGCATTAGCCAGCAAACTTTGTCCGCTACGGAGCATACATCCCCAGCCAATATCTGTTTTGTGGCTCGATGGACGTATGGGTGGATAATTATGACGATATGTCATCCAGAGACGAGATGTAAAGTCCTCGTAGAAATCGGGAGGCCAAAGCACCGACATGGTAAACGTTGGCCGTTTTACCGGCTCATCGTCCTCTTGAGGAGATTCACTCACGTCGTCAGAACTAAACATGTTGTCTTTCTGGGCATCCAGCATATCATTCTGCATTTTAATTTGGTTATCCGGCATTTCATACTGTTTTCCAAGTAGCCAAAGCAATCGGTCTTTGTTTTCTTCGGAGCGCTGCAGGAAAAATGAACTTGATAGTTCAGAACCTGACGTCCACATATGAGATACAAAGTGCCCCAATTTCAGCGGTATTTCCGCAGCAAGATAGGACGAATTGGTGATCAGTTTATCTTTGAAAGGTGCCGTGCTAAGGTGGTTGGAATTGTGCGGCTGCGGCAGATCAGATGCGCTGACACTAGCCTTTGGTGTATCTGTTGTCGTTGCCATCGTCGTCGCCGTGCTTTTCCCTTTTGTCCAAGGTGTACTGTGAAAAATCTGTGAATCGTCGTTACTGCTACGCTTTTGTTCTACGGTGTCAATCGATGTGGTCGGTAGAGAAGTGTCCATGCCTAGAATGACAGTGGCCGAACTGGTATAAGATGTAAAGAATATGGAAAGAAAAAGTCAACCGGCAAAAATAAAAAGGTTTCTATCACTGCTAATATCCCAGAGAACGATGCCGTCGCTTCACGAGCAAAAGAGAGCCTACCACCGACTTGCATTGTCTTGGTCACATGAATGCCCCACCATTCATTTCGGTTATACTTTTTCCATTTGGAATTCAGACAATTTTTCATAAAATATTGCTGTATTCGTCTGAATCCTGCACCGTATCTGATGCGAGAGTGTTTCTTCCGGATGTTCGTCTAGTCTTATCTATTTTTAACGAAATGGGAAGGAAGCATTGCATGAAAGATGGCAGGAATTTCCCTAGTCGTCTAGTATATTCTTTGAAAATGCTGTACAACGCCTAAAGCAGTTTTGCCTCCCACCATATGATTATATATATAGGCAAATATATACCGCAATGAAATCAATGCTATTGACTAGTTCATTCTTTGTGAAACGAATCTATCCGGGTATGTGTGTAATATAGTTCTAGAATTGGTGGATTTGGGCATCTGAGAAGGGACAAAAAAAAAAAAAGAACACGCTATTCATTTTTGTTTACATTCTACTCAGGGTTTAATTTTACTAGATAGACGGACTACATGAATATTATCTGTCTGAACACAAACTATTTAACTTCTACAAGCAGGTACATCATAGAGATCAACCGTTCAATCAGTAGACATTAACCTGCAGGCCTTGCTATTGCCATGGCAGTTCCATTTAATCACGTTTACAAATGATTATTAAAAATCGCCGCGGCCTCCTGTATTCCTACTGCCCATGATCGCACTCATTTGTTGCCGTCTTTGTTGTTCTAACTTGGGACAGTCGTTGATTCTGTGACCCAGACCACCACAAAACGTACACCCTATTCATAGATTAAGTACATATTCTTTATTCCAGATTTTCTCAGCTTACCTCCAGATAGACCAACCTTCTCGTTAGGATCTTCCATTGCGGCCAAGAAAGGTGGCACACGCTGCTTCGCTTCTCGCAGCAGATGCTTCAAGTCCAAACGAATTTGTTCCGAGCAATGTTGGTTAACGAATGTCGTAGCCAAACCTGTCTTGCCGCTACGACCAGTACGACCAATTCTGTGCACTGTAGAGATATTAGAGATGTATATTGTATGGATTTTCCTACCATAATCTTCGATTTCTTTAGGCATATCATAATTAATCACATGTTGGATCTCAGCAAAATCAAGACCTTTTGATGCCACGTCTGTAGCAACCAAAACATCTTTCTTGTACTCCTTGAATGAGCAGATGGCATATTCACGTTCGTCTTGGGCTACACATCTATGATGAGATACAATATACAAATACCTATTGTTTGCTTACTCTTGCTTCCATGGATAGCCACTGCTTCCACTCCTTTCAATAGGAGGTACTCATGAATATCGTCAACATCGTTTTTGTTTTCAGCAAAGATCAGCACCTGTACCAAACGTAGATTAGTTTACTGCATACCACGTACATTACTTACCGGTGGTGGAGTCTTTTGTAAACATTCAAGGAGATACACCATTTTTGCTTCTTGCTTTACATACTCTACCTCCTGGATTACATCCAAATTGGCTGCGCCTGCACGTCCAACGTTTACAACGAGAGGCTGAACAAGAGCAGAAAGGGCAAAGTCCTGAATCTTTTTCGGCATTGTTGCAGAAAAAAGCAAAGTCTGGCGTTGACTCTAGATACCATAGCAAAAAGTTAAATTATCTTGGTCCATGATGTATGGAATTTTTACCTTGAAATAAGACATGATGTTCCGAACGTCTTCTTCGAAGCCCATATCAATCATTCTATCTGCTTCATCCATGCAAAGAAATTTACACAGATCCAGATTGAACTTTCGTTTTGTTAGCATGTCCATCAGCCTTCCCGGAGTTGCAACAACCATATGGATTCCTCTATATTGATCGTAAGCATCCCTATTCAATGCATATCTATCCCACCTACCGGTTGAGTACATCCCACTGATCTCGCATATCAATTCCTCCAATACATAAAAGTGATCGAAGTTGTGGGAATCCTCCCTTGGCCAGTGTATCCGCCATTTGGCATATACCGTCGTGTGTTTGACGAGCCAATTCACGCTAAAGCATCATGTTAAGCTATACCTGCATTCCTGCGTATTGTTTTAACTTACTGAAGGACACAGAATCATTCCAATCGGCCCTTCTCCTCGGACTAGTGGTAGTTTCACTTCTGCTTCTAATGCAAACATCACCAACGGCAGGGAAAATGTTAAGGTTTTTCCCGATCCAGTGAATGCGATACCAATCATGTCACGGCCTGCCAAGCTAGAACCAGGATAAGTGACTGATGCTATGATGACTATTGTAGAGACTTACGCGACTGGCAGACCTTGCAGCTGGATAGGTGTAGGTTTGCTGATCTTTTTCATTTTTAAATAGTCTAAAATAGGTAGAGGGATTTTCATATCCTTTATGCACGTATGAATTAGCTTTTTCTGAATAACACTTCTGGACTTACTCTGAAATTTGTAATTGGCGGTACAGGATCGACACCTTCAACAATAATATGGTACTTTTTGCGTATTACTTCGTGCTGTTCTTCTGACATCTCTCTAATATGACGTGGTGGCTTCCAACTAAACAAAAAATGTTATTATCTACGAGTTTTGAGACGACAGCAAATTCCACGTACGTAGTTTCCATCGGTTTGGTATAATGGACACCCGAAGCAGCTTCTTGAACAGACACCAATGCTTTGTGTCGTGCCTGAGCTTCTTCGATCTTTCGTTCTTCCTCTAAACGTTTTTCTTCTTCCGTTTTCTCTAGAACATCGATCATCAGTACGATCGCTTGCATGTCGTCGTATATATTACCAGGAATGTTGCCTTGTTTTCGTTGTTCTACAGTTTGATCAAGTAAGCTCATGCCAGTTCTGGGTCCAGCACTCGATTCTTCATCCTCGTACTCTTCATTTTGCGCAGGACTGGTTAATCGTCGTTGTGTTGCATATTTATGAAGTTTTTCCAGCCGACGCTGTTTAATTGGCACATAGGGAACATATTCGTCTTCCTCCTGGTAATGTTTGCTCTATAATTCCCTCTAAGTATATGATTCATAGTGCAAATATGTCCTCACATTCGTTTCGCTCATGTCAACAGGCACAAAGCTGTGAGAAATTGGCCAATCAGTGCACCTTCACAGAATACTGCGCGAAGTACAGTCCGGTCACAAATTGGTGGGTGAATGTCCGCTTGAAAATTGGTTTCCAGAGTACTGTAGCAGTGTGATATGCCCATTGATGGATGGTAGTATGGAATGGAGGATTTGCTTTTCGTACCAGACATCCGCTTGATTAAATTGCTCAGTATATTTTGCAATGCAAATTAACAAAGAATCCCTCCCATTTCAATCCAAAAAGTAAACTTGCTTTCTTTTTTTCCAAGTGATGACACTGTCTTTATCATTCCCGAGCCTATGACAGACCCTCGGGGGTTGTTATAATGGTTCCCCACGAAGGTTCCGACTCGGGCGTTGAAGTTACCACAGAAGATAGTAGTATGGTACCGGCGGGCCTGGAGAGGGAGACTGTATTAGTGCTGTGCATGCCCTATTGGGCGATAGTGAGGGTGGTGGATATAAGCAGTGAATTATTGTATCGGCCGTTATGCATGAAAGGCGGTACGGCGCCAGGTCAGGGTTCGTCTTCATGGAGTAGGTGTACCGTAAAATCAAAAAGTACAAATTTACTGTTTTTTGCATGCTATTTTGCGCTACATTAAATGAATTTTTGCGTCGAAAGAGCAGTCAAGTTTGCGCTGAGGAAAAAATTAAATATACATGAATTATCGAAAGATATTCCTTTTTACTTACATGAAACTTGGCCCAGACACAAAAATTCATTTGGGTAGCGTAAAATGCACATGCGCGGTTAGTAAATGAGGTGAATGGGCATTGTATTTTACTTACCCAAAGGTATCCCACTGCTAAGCGTGGGCACCTACACCGCACTCCTCCGGGATGGGTGTAAGCGAATGTAATAACTCTTTATCCAGCATGTAAGCGCTGGCTTTTCTTGATGAAAAAACCGGAAATGGTTCACGGGTTTTTGAAAAAAGGGCACTTGCCCCAGCGAGTGCGATATTTAGAGCAGCGTTTTTGTCTCGGCCAGAACAGAATTTGTCAATGAATTGGTCGAGTTGGTAAACAAAGAATCAGGAATTGACCACAGATTAGTCATGCCATTGAAAGGGTATAATTTCGGATTGGCCAGATGTAGACAGCGGTAAGATGAAATATGAAAGATTTCAGCAGAGAGTTCCAAGATGTAAGGTTATAGCAGTTTCTGGTTAAAAAGAGTAACAAAAGAGTAGCAGTATGTTCGAGTTTAGTGAGCACCAGGTGTGGTTTTGAGTCAGCACCAAGACTATGGGATATCCCTCGGTTTTGA